>CM073775.1:32004311-32094311 GCA_037158775.1 Hetaerina titia | reverse complement strand
TTAAAACCATTTGAATAAGAGGGACGCGTGTTTAACGAGAAATTATGAGAGACACTAACCAAGAGCGAGAAAAATTTTTACGACATAAATTCTTCTGTTTAGTTGAATATTTTCAAGTCAGCTGTAGTAAATATCCTACATAAATATGGAGAAGAATCTTCAAACAGGAGCTGCAAGCAATGCTTATCGATGTTGACTCATTTGGGTTTTGATTCTAAATGAAAACAATTTATACTGAGAGATTAGCAACAAGCGTGAACAGGCGTATTTATGGTGGGAACCGGATATTTATTTTGATTATTCTCAGACGTTCATTGAGAAACTCGAGATGCCTTTACCAGTAAATTTATTATCCTTCTTATCCAAACTACCATTGTTTAAATATTTCACGAAAAAGCCCATATATCCTCGGTTTTTGGTAAGCTTGAGGAGGAGAGCTTGATTTTAATATATGTATCGATGTATGTATGTATGAATCTGTATCAGAGTCAGGCTATAATTATATATTAGTTGAAAGAACGGATATTATATTACCCGCTTACTTAAGTGGTTTTTCAGCTGGTAGGGTGAACAGCTATGACAAGAAACTAATGCCATTCTACTTTAAGAATTCAATCGGACGAGTGTTTTAAACTGCTCTCACTATGCAAACACACAAAAAGGAAATTTCTGAAAAAGTTTTTTCTCTATTCAATCTATCCATGTCCTCTTAACCCACACCAAAGTTCAATCGTATCGGGAAGAAAAGTATGTTGAATCCAACCTTGATATTTCCGAACTATAGAAATTCTTTTGCGTATTAAAGTTATTGCAATGTGATTAATTGAATTCGCGTGTTGATAAATGACAATAATAATTTTACCGAATTAATAATTATGACATAAAACTGCTTGTTTAGCTAATAGTCGTTGCCTAAATAAACTGGCAGTTGTCAAGGGTCTGCTTGTTTGGGTAATCTACCTAAACAAGTCGAGCAGCAGTTAGGCCGCGAAGGATTTCTCCAACTTGTTGAAAGTCTTTAATGGCCGATTGGAACATTCGAGAGATATAAACATGGATATCTGAAAGTAAGGCTGAAAAGAACACTTTTATTTCTAAAAATTGAAAATTTCTATATTTTTTTGCATTCACGCATAATTTTTCTTCGGTGGTAAGTAATTAAATTAGAATGTCTCATTGAATTCCGAATCAAAAAATGTAATAAGTAAAATGTTCGCCAACAACCCAATTTTTTAATTTTTTCGTTCTTCTTATCTCCTTTGAAAAAAGAACAAGTTGTGAAATTAATCAAACGAGCCGGAACGCTTGTTAATTCAATTTTTTTACATAACTTTCATGGAATAATATTTGAAAAGTATTATGCTGCTCTGTGCTTAAAGTGATTGAAAACATATATGCTGTACATTTAAACCATACCGAGGAAATCTCGACAAGTAAACGAGTCGACGCAATTCTGAAGTGAAGTCATCCTGCCTGGAGAATATCTCTCAACGTATTGCACCTTAGGCTCACAATGGAGAAATTACATTGCTGACGATGAGGCACAACTTAAATGGATTATAATCTAAACGCCAATCCTTTCTTCTGAATATTTTACTCACTTAAAAAAGCCATAAAGTAGAAAAAACAAACCAATTCGAGGAAGAAGACCGAAGAATGCGATGTTTTCAAGTTGACGCGAATGAATTCCCTACCTTTAAAAACAGCTCCCGTATCACCAGACTCCGGGGGTCCTAGCCGCTTCCCTTGGCGGGCTCTCCGGCTCCTTCTTGCGGGAGATTTATCCCAGGCCGTCGCCCTCTCTACCGCCGCTTATCCCAGCAGCCGGGATCCCATTGCCGCCGGTGACCTGTTGTCCGCTGCCCGTTTGGGGAAAGTGTGTAGTAAATAAGGGATCACCCTTATGGAGAAGGGGGTTAGGTCAAGGGTGCCTCGAGCCACGGAACCTTAGAAGTGTCCTTTCAGGATCGCTTTCGCTCCGTAGCCGCACATAGTCACCAAGTGAACAGAGAGGGAACTGCCGACTGGCGAGGATCCGATGCGAGAGAAACAAACTCCGCCCCTATCCCTCCCTCCCTCCTCCCCCACCTCCTCTCACCTCCCCCACCTCCTCGCCACAACCCCTTCCACTCCAACTTCCGCCCTCCCCTCCTGCTCCTCTGCTCGCTAACTGTTGCTTCCGAACTCCTGCCCCTCACCACGGTCCCAACCCTAACCCCCCTCTTTCCCCTCTTTCCATCGTCCGCTGCATTATCGCAGCTCCATTTGTCGTCCCTTCGCTCGAGTATTTCATTTTCATACCTCCATGAGGATCGTTTCCACCGGACCCTTTCTCGAAAGGTTTAGAAGGGACTGTCTCCGCGTGTTGACTCGTGCCTGGGTAGGGTAGGATGGGTGGCAGGGTTCGATGTGGTTGACGGAGGAAGAGATCTCTTGGTAACTACGACACGCGTAGTTACCAAGAGGTGGAAGCCAATTTTCGGGAGGGTTGAGAAATAATACCTTCTGTTTTGTAGGCCCAATGATTATTCTTCGTTTCAATCGTTGATACAGATTTAGGTGTGTCTAATTTAAAGTGTGGAAAAGAATTAAGCATTCTTAAATGTACTAAGTACGAATACATTGCACTTTTTTTGGGTTTTCTTTCTTGAAAAATGTTTTTATTCCTTGAAATAAGATGTGATTTTAAGTTAAAGTTGATTTTCAACTGATTGGTTGATATTATACAAACCAAACTAGAGAATTTAAGGGTATGAATTCATGATATTTTACGTGTGATAACACGAAAGGTGGAACGAGGAAGTATATAGAAGAGCAGAACTGGATAGAACCATATGAAGAACTCTACGGCAAAGAAGAAATAGATGGATTGGACACACATAGAGACACAATTGATTGATTAAGAATATAATAGAAGGAAAAATAGAAGGGAAGATTCCACGAGGAAGACCAAGAGACATGTACATAGGACAAATTAAGAAAGACGTAAAACAGAAAAGGCATCAGGGATTGAGGGAATTGACGTTAAATAGAGGCGAATCGAGGGCTGCAATAAACCAGTGCTAGGATTGAAATACTGATAATGATGAACACAAAAGGTAAAGATTGTGAAGTTACTTCTCAGATTTAAGAAAAAACGCATTTAAATATCTTAAAATATTTGGTTATTTCAATCAATTATTTGGCATTGAAAGTGCCGTTATAAATGCAGATATTCTAATTTAAAATTTGTCAGTTAAAGGTTGTGCGCTCGTCATTTTTTATTCACAACGACTTGGAAAGTAAAAAAAAAGTTTAAATACACTCTAGGGATATCATAAAAACCGAATTGAATTTCTCAAATTATTATCTAAGTGGTACCAGTAGTTTTCTCATAAGTGTTGGCATATGGTTGTCATTCAATTTAATAGTACGTGTCATTCACATTTGCGAATTTGCACCATTTTAATGAGTAGTGTGATACTGAATTTAATATGATGTTAAAAGTTAGCATCCATGTACTTTTGACCGTTCTCCTTTAGTTATGTTTCAGCGACCACGGCGCGGTAACGTGGTCGCTGAAGCAGGAAGATAGACGTAGATTGGAGGCTTTTGAAATGTGGGTGTGGAGAAGAATGAAGAAGGTGAAATGGACCGAAAGGAAAACACTTGAGGAAGTCCTGGAGATGGTGGGTGAGGAGAGGGGTTTGTTGAGAGAAATCCTATGGAAGCAGGAAAAATGGGTGAAAGGCGTATTGAGCGATAGTGAAATGTTAAAGAAGGTAATAGAGGGGAGAATGTTGGGCAAGCGAGGAAAGGGCAGGAATGGGATAGGGAGTTTGGACGGGATGAAGGGAGGAAAGAAGTACACAGAGATGAAGAGAGACCTGATGTAGAGTGGGTTGCTGGATTGGGTTTTGTTTGGAGTTACAAAATGTTTATTTGATAGTTTTGTCCATCCAAAAACCTACCTTAACCGGTAGATTACCTAATAATTCTATATATATATATATATATAATTATATGTATATATATAAATAATTATATGTATATACATATATATATTCATGTATTAATGATCTTTTCCCTCCACTATTCTACATACTCTCAAGAGCGAAACTCAAATACAAATGACAAGATACATTTTTCATTGCTATTTGATTTTTCAATAAAAAACTACTGCTATATTTGAACTGAACGGTTGGTATTCAGGGGAATTCAGGTAAGCCTGCTTCTTTGTACTTCATATTTGTTAAGCCGTCAACATAGATCAACCTTAAATCCTACTCTTTTCCTCCATTCTTGTCTCGTCAATATTTAGATAGATCGAGTTTCCTTTTTAAAATTTGAGAAGCCTGGTGATAGGAATATCTGAACATGCATTAATGAGCCACAGTGTTGGAATCTGGATAGATGTTTTGGGAGGAGGGTGGTGATATTTTATCTTAGGGCCATTTTCAATCCGCACTCCGTTGCCAGCGGGAATTCCTTCCGCGCATACGTTGAAGTGATTCGAAAAGGGATTTTCCATCCGTCATATGGATGTCCAAAGTAGTGTATGTTTTAGACGAGCATTAAGGAAACGGAGAAAAGCGCAAGTATTGATTCGATGGCAAACAATAAAGCCCTGCTTTTACCACACAAATAATGCACTGTTTAATATTTTTTATAATAATGTTTCCTGGAGTAATAATCGGAATTGTATGATTTTACGAGCGAAGTACTGTGTACGTCTATGCTTACAGAACAGTCATATATTGTTAGTTCAACATAACAAATGAATATAAATTCTAACGGATAATTGCGAATTTTCCAATGATTAAAGTTGAAATATGAAAAATTTTATCATCAATGGTTCCAAATGTAAGCAGTTATATAATTCACTGCACACACTAACGCCACTAATCCTACCCATACTCCTGTTAACTTTTTATTGATGATCCCATAAAACTCAACCGATAGCAATTTTATATTAAATGTCATAAAATTCACTCAAGAGTTTATTCAACTATGCAGCTGATAGTTGAGATAGTATAAGATCCTTAGATTACTAAATAATTCATGTATTTCCACTAACATAATTATTTTGCGAGTCCCAAAAATTTGGAAGGTCTCTGATGGTATTTCAACCATATTATTAGTGTGGTAGTCTACGTAAGGTAGATATTGGATTGGCATAAACCTAATACCCATATATTTCTTAGCCTCGCTTAGCCTAGTTTCTTTTCTTTTTTTGTGTGTTTCTATGTTTTTGTCTTTGTCCACTAGTGCTAACTTCATAGAGATTATTTCTCACGAGACTTTCACAAAAATGTTATATATATATATATATAAAGTAACTTTCTTGAAAAACCCACGAACGTGCCCAATAATGTGAATTGACTAACTAGTTGACACAAACACAGAAACTAAAACACATAAAAGGAGGGTATGAACATAAATTAGGAGAGTTCTGTTCCCAATTCCTCTTGAGAAAGGTGGTTGCACCACCGAAAATTCGAGAACCAGTGAGTCCCCCTTTTATATGTTTTAGTTTCTGTGTTTGTGTCGACTAGTTAGTCAATTTACATTATATATAATATATATATATATATACTATATATAAATAGATGATGCGGAAGTACTCACGAGAGCAATATAACTTTTGGACGGCACAATAGAACACAGAATAAAACAGATAACACGTAAAAGGACACTCACACTGTAGATGATTTGAGCTTTCGGCCTACTCCGGAGTAGGCCGAAAGCTCAAAACATCTACAGTGTGAGTGTCCTTTTACGTGTTATCTGTTTTATTCTGTGTTCTATTGTGCCGTCCAAAAGTTATATATAACCTCTATCTATCGCCTGCATGTTGTTTCCGAACTTTCCTTGTCCTCAACATTGTTCTAACATTCCATAGCCCTTTTCTAACATTTTCACTTTTCTCCTATGACCTCTTCCCTTTATCGTCGATTTGGACACGAGACCAGCGAGCCGAGTCCCATAGTTTCTAGGAGTCATTGTCATTATAGTGTCTCATCTTAGCGGTCTCAGAATAAATAATTGAGGTGATTCCACGTTGTCTCCCTCAATTGTTTTTGGAAAAACAGCAATTCCCTCCCGAACGGCTACTACATTAGGAACACCGAAATAGATTGTGTAGACTCGATTAAATACGTAGCCGTTACCCGCACTCACGATCTCTCCTGGGTGAAACACATACGGAGGATATGTGGACAAGCTAGCACGAAATTAGGATTTATTAGAAGAGTACTAGGTAAATGTGATGAAAAGGTCAAAGAGAAATGTTTTCTGTCGCTTGTTAGGCCTCATTTGGAATACTCGTATTTTTTTATTTTTAGTACCTACTTAAAACAATAATTTTATTGAATCCAGTATTGCTTCAGCAGTGAAATTCAACGAGAAACTTTATAGAAACAGTAAATGATAATAAACAGGTTAAGGTTTGATAAAGTTTTTAAATGTATGAATCTAACATTCAAGGTCTATATTAATAGGGGAAAGTTATGAAGAAGTACTTGACAACACAAGATGGATTAAATTATAAGCAGAGTAAATAAAATATGTTTATTAGTTATTTATATTGTATCAACTGTTTTGAAAAATAATTCAAATGATGCAATTCAATTTATATTTACTACATCTTTCGTAGTACTGCCCGCTAAGTCATATAACATGTTGAGAGTCCGCTAGTGGAAAAAGGTTGTATATTTCTGCTTTAACCAATTGAGAAAATCATCCTTTGCAATTGGCCCGCTTCACTTCGGAACGTTCAATGTCCATTTCAAGTGAGGAGCCTCACAGCTCGAGGCATTCACAACGAAATAATAATTGCTTTAACTTAATGACCGTTTGAAATATGGTGAGAGGGAGTTTGAGAGAGCGAGAGAGAAAGGATTTTTTACCTTATTCTTTTATATAAGGTTTTATGAAATATTTTTAATTAAAAAACTGATTGATTCAATATGTAAAAAAAACCCTCTGAAACATTCTATATATTTTTTTAAATGAAAATTGAAAGAGACGAGAGTATTCCATTCTTCCTCTCATACCGCAGAGGTTGAACTCATGAAAGAGATTCAAAATTGAAATACTATACTTGTAAACAAAAAATACCGGGACCGTAACCGTTTTTTGTTTACGTTGATTCACGACCGTAGCTACGTTCCTTGTATATTTAAAAGGATATACTTGTGTAACAGAGAAACAATCAAGGTGGGGAAATTAACATTGAATGGAGAAGAATCTTCAGTAAACACTGAGAGTGATGACATTTCAAACCCTTATTATTCCCAATTGATCTTGTTTTTGTTACATCTTGTATAAAATCCAAGTCAGAATCAACACTTATGTCCTTAAGGCTGAAAACTTAATTCAGCCCTGCATCTTGTATGCCATATTAGAATAATCAACCACTTCTTATTTCTCATAGGCAACATAATATAGCACTGACCCCAAGAAAAATAGTTAATTATTTGCTGGGCATTCTTTTAATATATATATATATATATATGTTCTGAGGTTTTCGGAGGATATGTTTTACGAGTTTATATATTCGTATTCTGGTTTTCCTGAGTTCCATGCAACCTTTCGAACATTATTTCTTTTAAATAATTTGACATCTGCCAAAAAGACACAAATTTAAAAAAAATATGGCAAATGTTTCCGAGAATTGATTAAAAACAGAGGTCCAATATTGGAAGTGTTTCTTAAGCGATCGATTTCTTCTGTGTTTATCTCCGTTGTTGTTTTCCTGCTTGGTTTTTACCATGGACGTTAAGCTAAGTTCCATATCTCCTCCGTTAACGCAAAACTTGGGGCTGGACTAATTCTTGCGTTGTTTATATCTTGCTCTTTTATCTTTTCGGCGAAAGGTTAGATAGAGGAATTGACGTTAAGACGCTCACTCAGCCAAATTCGTTTATCTGCCCGTCCTCGCAACCAACCCCTTAATCCCAATAACCTCGTGTCCTTCATTTCCTCTCTCTACCCCGAAAAACTTCCCAGCTCACCAAATCACCCTTCCCGAGACTCCCATCCCATCCCCTTAAGCCCCACCTCCCCTTCTTCAGCCCCCACAATCGCCGATACCTGCCTTCGTTACCATTCCGTCATCCCTCGTATCATCAACATCCCTTACCCTTCATCATCCTAATTAATACGCCATTCTTCCCCCGGATAGCCCCGTTTTTCAAGGGTTGGGGAGGGATTCCTGTGGCGAATTCGAGGGGACGATAGGTTTCTCGTCATCTGGGAATAGGGAGGGGGAGAGTTGGAGGTACTATGCGGAGGGATAGGGGAAAGGGGGTTGATTGTGTTTGTGTGCGTGTGTCGTTGTTGCTTTTTTCGAGAGATACCCCGATATTGGAACTGATGAGATCCGTCAAACTGGACGCGATGCCTCGAGCTCACCTTTCTCACTCCCTCTCTCGACCAAATGCCACCAGCATCCCCAAAGAATGTTGATTTATTTTTTTAAAGGGTCGCAGCATAACAGTACGTCGTTTTTTAACGACCCACGGCCAAATTTTCCATCGGTCTATTTTTTTCCAACTCGCATCCCTAATTTTTCGATACCTTATTTTTTTCTGTGTGACCTCCCATCTTTGCGGAGCCTTATATGCTATATTGTCTCGCCGTCTCCCTCTGGGTGTCTAAATTCTCTCTCCCCCTTCGACTCTCTCGAATTTGAAGGGCTGGATTTTTTTTATTCTTCTCGTTCCGGTGGTCTACGCTCTTCCGTGCACGTACGCCGCGTCGTTCATCAGCGAAAACTCTTCCCCTTATCTCTGCGAGTCATCGGATGTGTCTGCCTGCTACAGCTTGAATTCCGGCTGATTCTGGTATTTTCACGTTTATATTCTAAACGGGCAAAATCGTCGAATGTATTCTTAATTAAGACTCGTGATTCATAGAAGAATGTACTCCCAGAGTTGTTGTAAAAAAAAGATCGTTAATTGAACAGTGCTCAATTATCAGCGTACTCAAACTTAAGCGCAAAAGACTCGGGCGTGCTTCTCGATGATAGGAAACGGTTAAAAATGCTCATACAACATTTTCATTGGTTTGTTGAGGGCATAGAAATTAATAATTTATTACATTAATCGTATAATCCCCATTTTTGGAAAACATAAATGGTTCTGTTATTACCATTTTTCTTCAATATAATTCTCTTTCAAAGATGTATTCTTTGTACAAAATTATTTGTTTAATTAAAGTAAAAAAAGGAGACTGATTGCTAATTGTGATAGAGAAAGGAAGAGGCTTTATAAATAAAAGGAAGACAGTTAGAAAATAAGAAGTAATGAAGAAGGAAAAAATGTCCGGCAGGCAAAAATAATCTCTCTTGATCTGTAGGGGATAATAGTCCTTAGGGACAGTCCTAAAGCCCTACTTTAATAGGTCGAATGCCTTGAAATGAAAGGTAAACGTGCTCTATGTCCTAACTATATTTACGTGCCCACTCATATCTGCTCTTCCATTTTGCTTAGGTTACTCGGCACGGGATCTCTCGGCCGTTGCCACGGAGTTTTAGAACTGCACCTACCTTTTTGCAATAATTTTTTTCTTGACTGTTCCCATGCTTTTTAATTTGGTGATGACGGGCCGCCCTACACGCATGACATTTTTCTCATTCGTTGTCATCCGAGTTTTCATGTTTTTGTTACCTGTCAAAGGACTTAGGTTCTCCTGAGAATATTGTATGATGAAAAATGGTACTTTTTCCCTTACGTTGAGTAAAATAACTCTTCCGCTTTTGATAGGAGCCCAAATCCATCATTCTAGCTAAGGCGAGTGTTTTCCCTGCTTGAAAGATAACTTTATTATTCATCTGCCGACTTATCAAAGGATTTGCAGCACGCAGGTAACTGTTAATTCGTCTTGGATACTATATCCGTGGATGGGAAATATTTTTTAGCAAAATATAGATTGCTATGTGTGGACGTGGAAGTTCAGGGGGTTGATCGTAGTACTACGGACCGGAAGGTCCCCTGTTCGATTCCCTCTAGGTTACCCTTACCTTCACCCTAGCTGTGTACCATTTCGGATACCAGATCTTTCTGGGAAACCATATGCGGCGCAGGGAAAGGAACTGCCCCCCTACCCCGACATGTGAAATTCCACACGCAGTATATAGCTTAGTACTAGGTAAGCATCACCTAGCAAACGAATTAAAATCAGATTTGCTGATGACCAATTTTTAGTTTGTCAATTAGTCAAGGGGTTGCAAACATGGTGAGTGAATTGGAAATTAAATGAGATAGATACGTGATGATGACACATGTAAATAAAACAAAGATCATTCAGTTTCCCAGAAAGGGAAAGGCTAAGCTAAGATACTAAGGTGGCAATTGATGACAAGGACGTTGAGTAAGGATGTTAGGAAAAGGTTTGTCGAAGTATTGGTATGGAACGTGGTTTAATGCGGCGCGGAAACATTACCATTTAGATAGGGCGATGGACGTAGGTTTTCGGTTTTTCAAATGTGAGTGTGGGGAAGAATTGAAAGAGTGAAGAGGACTGAAAGATAAACAAAGTTAGTAAGGTATAACGCAGTGTATCAGGATGTACGGCTGTGTTTTTTGCTAGAGACAAGAGAATTGCTTGTTAGGTTGTGTCCAACCCAGACCTACCTTAGATTACCTATAACTATATAAACATATTTATTCAAAGGCATGTATGGAATAGTATTATTGTTTATATGGTTGGTGCCCTAGCATACCCTGTGGTACTCTCGGATGGCGTATTTCGAGGCATTCTCTAGATGTGAATGATACTTTTTTCAGGGATCCCTCAAGTTTCCATGCTGAAGGCCATGTTAAAGCGGTTCTCTGGATAATATCGAGGTCGGCTAGTTGGTAGGCGATAGAGTATAGGACTTTCTTAGGCTAAACTATGGGAAATTTCTCCGAATTCCAAGAAATGGTTGGAAAAAACCGTGAAAATCCACATTTCACAATTAACTTATCACCGATAATGGTTTCACTGCTTCGAAGCATCATCAGGCCAAAAGTTCTAAAACCAATGAATAAGTAAATTTAAATTGCATTCTATTTAAATATTCTTGAGCAATCCTTTAGAATAATAAAAAAAAATGTATCGTTTAATGAATTGACCTTTATCCTTCCGAATGAAATTGATTTTTCGTAGCGTAAAAGCTGTTCAATATAATTGAAAGTAGTTGTAAATTAGTATGACAGAAGAAGAACGCAACCTTTGAGAATAGGGACTTGGAATTTTTGGAGAATGCTAATGTTAAGGAAGCTAGATAGAAAAGAGGGAGACATCGATATAGGAAAAATAGATATATTGGACGTGTGAGAGGTGAAATTGAAAGATATTGGTGATGACTTAAGCAATAGTTAAAAACTAATCGATTGCGGAGGTGGAAAATAGTCAGTGAGGGGTGACCGTAGAAGTTTGTAAACACTTGGAGAAGGGTGGACAGTGTATAATTATTCTATCCGGAAAAGATCCAGCTATGTAACACTTTGGTAAAAATAGCCTACCTAGAACAATGAGGGCTTTGTCCCCGTCAGTGTACTCCGCTTGGGGTCTCGCATACTTAACCCAGCGTCTCTTCCACTTTTCAAACCAATCGGCAAAGTCCTTTTTCGGAGTGGTCGTCAGCGATCTCGTGGCATTCTCTTTAATCTCTTCAATGTCAATTTCGTTCTGCAGTTGCAGGGGACTTGCTCCTAGTCACAGACGATGACCCAGATTTTCTAAAAACAAGGTCACAACAGGAGATGAGTTATGGGTCTACGGCTATGGTCCTGAAACAAGTAACGCAGTGGCTTCCCAACCAGAAGGCTCAGGTTCAAATCCCGGCGGCGGCAGATATTTTTCACTGGTATCCCGATCCCTACTTGAAGTGCTTTGTGGAGGGCACTTTGAGTGAGTACGCCATCCGTTGGATGGTACGTTGAGCTGCGGACTGATTGGCGCCTTTCCTTAAGAGTAGGCTAATACCGACACCGGGTTTCTCTCCACCCTTCATCATTTCCTGTCCATTCCTAATGGCGCAAATGACCTCAGCTGTCCGTCGCCTCCCCCGAATACTATTACTACTACAAGACAAAGGATAATTAGGTAACGAGGCAGCTGACGACCATCCCGAAAAAGGACTTTGCCAATTGTTTAGAAAAGTGAGAGAAATGTTGGGATAAGTGTGTGAGGTTCCAAAGGGTGTACTTCGAAGGGAACTAAGGCTTCTTTGCTTTCCGTAGGATATTTTTCAAAACATTGCATGGCTGGATTGTTATCGGGCAGACCCCGTGTATACCTGATGCGTGATAAAATATATATTTTATTGACAAAACGTATGCTCGACCTATTCATTTGTGATCCAGATGCACATTCCGACAAAAGTTAATTTTCGGGGGAGGATTAGAAGTTTGACGCGATCAATTAGAAGAAGTGTTTGAAAGCGTGGAAGGTAATAAAACACCCAATAACAATTGAGGATTGGAATGCAATAGTAAGCTAAGCGAGAGATGGGAAAGAGTCGAGTTCCTTAGGAGAAATGGCTGAGTAATAATTAACACAAATTACCGTGCATACCTGCTGTGGTTACACCACCTGCCAGACAACTTTCTGGTGACTTACGGGGTATTATGTAGTATTAGATGTACATCACCTGGTTTAAACACCGTCGCAGGGATCTACATCTACATAATGCTTCGCAAGCCACCGCAAGGGCGTGTGGCGGGGGTTGTTGGATCATCACCAGAAAAAAGGATCAATACCACGTGCAAAACTAATCCCAACAGTGGCGTATACACTCATGCAAAAATCCCTTCATCCCACTCGTATACATCTACATCTACTCAATACCCCGCAAGCCGCCACAAGGGCGTGTGGCGGGGGGTGTTAGGTCACCACCCAAAAAAGGGAAAAAATAAAAACCCCATTCAAAACCCACCATCTTACATCTACATCTACTCAAAACCCCGCAAGCCGCCGCAAGGGCGTGTGGCGGGGGGTGTTAGGGAACCACCCGTAATTTAGAAAAAAAAACCGTATGCAGAAACCGCAAATTTATAGCCCACAAACCAAATACATACCTGTGCGTACGCAAACATATACACTATCATCCAGCAAACAATTGATCCCCAGGAAGCAGTATGAAATCCAACAACGCGCAAGCCAGAATATGAAAAGTATGAAGGCGAAATTCCACTACCACAAGATCATACAACATAAAACGCTCTCCTCCCCAAGGACACAGGTAGGGAATTTGAACCAACGCTGCAGGTAGCAGGAGGGTTCCCCCACGGAGAGGGAGGAGGGATGGAAGGGGAAATTTAAAAACAGACAAAGCGGAGCAAGCAATACTTTAAAAAGCACTACATATTATTATGGCATTCTAATGCGGTCATCAGGGATGACCACTCATGAAAAAATGCGGGAGAATCAGGTAGTTAACAGATTACGTTATTGTTGTAACATTAAGATTTAAGAATAGCGTTAACAATTCACACAGTGTTCCGGAGTTTGATACTGTTTTAAACCATAGTTAAGCTGTTATTTGATGTATTGAAAGGATGAAATGGGTAGATGAAGTGGCAGAGTGCTGAGGAGAATATGGGAACGTTAACGGGATTGAAATGAATGGAATGGTCACCAATTACCACTATAGACATAACTGTGGGTGGGAAAATGTGGGTAGATATTAAAAAAAAGAGGATAAAAAGATCCTCCGAGGAAACAATAGAAACGGTAAATATGAAAATAATTAGGAAAGCACGGATAGATCGAATGAGAACGGACTGTGTATACAGAGGAGAGGAGAAATTGTAAGAATGTTACATTGGATACGAGAAGAACATGAACGGAGAACTAACTAAAAAACTTGATCAAAAAACTACTAGATCCCGGGAAATTTTGTGACAATAGCTGTGTAAAAAATGTGGAGAAATTTAAAGGGAAGGAAAAATATAAGCTCCTCATAGGAGGATTGTCAGGATGCTGTAAAGAAAAATCTATACTGCCCGCATGAGATAAGACTTAAGAACATATTACTGGAGCCGGAAGAGACTCCTGGAAGTTAGAAATAGAATTCACTTAAAAGAGCTTTATGGCAAGGAGATGGGGAGCTATTTTAGCCACGTGAAGGGAATGCAATGTGCACGTTCGTAGCTTTGGTTCAGATAACGTATTAAGAACTTTTTTCGGAATATCTATTCCAATATAATACCCTGCAAGCCACCGGGAAGGTATATGGCAGGGGTTGTATCCAAATTAGGCGTGCATATCCCACGAACAGACTAAGTCACGTACCATGCATGAGAGGCAACTTTAGAAAATAATGTCGTTATAGAGATGAACTTATAACCATTCACGGAAGAGTGATGACCATTTATGCAATAATAGTGATATGTTTATTGTTATGTAAAGCCTCAACTACTATAAATATATGTGCGCATACATGCGTTAGTTGATGTGAGTAGTAATTTTTATCTTCTCTAATTGTTTTCGGAAAAAAACATCTTAAAAATATCCGTTCTGTAGTCTATCTCTCTGATCTCGAATTAATGATCGTGTCTTCCACGATTGTGCTGAACGTCTTCGGAAAACTCATCGATTTCAAATTTACTTGAAAGATTCAGTCAAAAAATTAATTTTCTTTTTTGCCTGGGGTCCCACCCCAAATCTTTCAACAATTTTGTCATTGATCAGAAGACGGATAAGATAGCTGAAGTAGATCTCGCAGATCACTCAGAGAGTTTGGTTCAATGGAAGGTAGGATACGGTTATCGTATTTTAGATTTGAATGAATGTGTTATGAGGAAGTAGGCTGGTTGGGCTTTTTTTGTCAGTCTCGATCCCGATCCCGAAAAAGTGTAAAGCTACATAATTCTAGGCATATTATTTGCATGCAGTAAACACAACACTAAGAATCATCACTAGAAGATTATATGGCTAACTCTATAAAACATGAAACTATCAAAACGATCATTTTGGATTAAGACAGGGTAGGGAAATAAGGAGTTGATTGCAAGAATTCCAAGGTATTTTATTTATTTATCGACTTGGGCGAGATTGATACTAGTAGTCCCTTCTTCTACCTAACCCTTAGAGTTGACATTGAAGACAATGGCTTACATCCCAGCCCTGAGTGGAGAAAAATCCACCTAGGTGGTAGTAGAACCCACAACCTCTGGGTTGGCAGGCGAGAACCTTACCCCCCCCCCCGCCACTGAGGCCGGCTAATAGGGATCTAGGGTTAGGGTATATGGAGAGTACTAAAAGTGAAGTACACCGTCCATCAAATTGGATGTTAAATTGTGTGTGCGTATGTAGACTAATGCCATAGCCGAGTTTCTTCAACATATTCCTATTTCCTGAACACTCTACCCCTACTGAATTACTCACCTATCCATAATGGCGCAAATGGTCTCAGCTGTCGGTCGCATTCCCTAATAATTACTACTTTGACTAATGGTAGCGGAGGGAGACACGGGATTGGTAGTGGTGGACGGGGTTGGCCGTTATCACTAGTGCTTTTCAACAGGTACGCTGGGGATACATCAAGGGGTGATGATTAAGGTACTTTAATTTGCCAATGACCAAGCAATATTTAACCAGACAGCCAAAGAATAGCTGTCGCAGTTGAGTGCTTAACAGCATAAATCCGTATTTTACTGCACGTTCAATAAACTCTCTTTCGTCTTACTTACAAGCTTCCTCCTTTCACCCCTTCTCCCTCTACGATCCCTCACGCGTTCAGATGCTATTACCAGGATACCACTTTTCTTACGTGTGGTATCAGGGTAGAGGACCTTAAGATGCGTGGGGGTGTATAAATAGAATTTTCCCCTTCTTTCTTCCCAGTTCTACATGAGATTTCTTTGTATGGTGGTATCCTATAATTGGTTCATTTCTATTCCCTCCTATGAAATACACTACGAAACCTATGAAGTGGGTGAAATTAACCCTTGTTTGAAATTGTTTTCCACTAACGAGTGTTGTATGTGTGCACCAACATGCACGTCCTTTTCAGGGATTTTAATTGAAGGTTTTTTTCATTCCTTAAACACCCTCCCTCCCCCTTACGCCTATCCCTATCACTTGGTGCTTACACTTCCCTGCCATACATCTTTTTGGTGGATCGCGGTGTATTTGTGTAGATAGATAGTAAAATCATATGAAGGCCAAGCGCACGAGATTCTCAAAAACAAGGAAGGCTAAGCTGAGAAATGAAATGCAAGGGAATAAACTGGTGCAGGTAAAACAGTTGACGCGTTAGGGGAGTGTTTTGGGGGGAAATGAGGTCAGTAGTGATGAAATTAACACCAAAATATGTTATGCAAAGAGAATTTGCAAAAACAAGGCAGTTAATGGCGGGAAGTCTGATTAAAGGAGCAAATGAAAGACTTCTTAACAATTCAATATGGAGCATTGCGCTGCATGGATCCGAAGTCTTTGTTTGTAATACCAAACACTCTTGAGAAGCTCATGAATGGCAGTGAAAGTGCGAATGCAGAAAATTAAATGTGCAAATCTTGAGGACGGAATATTAAAAAAGATTGTGGAGGAATATAAAAAGTTGCTAGGCGAAATTAAATGAGGAGGAGGAAATAATGAGAGATATATTGAGATGCTGAAGGTCTTGATGAAAGTAAAAATTAAGGAGGAGAATAGGCTATTTGGAAGCCATTGAGGAAGGCAGATAAAATATGAACTAAAGAAGTAGACGATAGACGAAGAGTATGTAATGGTTTTTCCGAAGCTTCCATCACGTAACCTTGAAATGAGTGGATTGCCTATGACCAAGATGATGTTGTTGGCATGAGAACATGTTTTCCGAAATGGAGGCGTGGACCGCGTCTTTACATCCCCGCATCTGGAGGGTTCGAACTCTGCAGGTTTCGATTAATGCAGAGGATATTACCCGTCAGGCGTAATTCATCGTCTATGCACCCTTAAAAGGATGTTATGGGGACGTATTTCAAGATCCGACTAAGCGCGAGGCCGTTAAAGCGGACGTGAGGTACTAAAGTGTATCCCACCATGGCGCATAAAAGCATGAGAAAATCAACTCAGTTGGGCGAAGAGCTCACTCCCAACGACGGAAGAGTTGTACCTCCCTCCTCCCTTTCCACGAATTTGAAATTACTTCTCGGAGGAAAACCACGCGATCGAAGGGTATGGCAGGATAGCCAAAATTACGTAGCGCTATCAATTAATGCTGGTCTGTATACTGCGTATTTTTATTCTCTGATTCCGTGTTCCTGAAAGAGAAAACAGCTTGTTTTAGAGAAATGACATATTTTATGTTTATCTTATTAACAACGTTGTAGAGAATGCAAAATACCGAAGTATCCGTATTTAACAGATTTTACGAACCACTAAATAGTGTGTGGAATTACGAAGTCAATAATTTCATTTCAATGATTAAATTTAATTTACGAATCCTCTATATTAAAGCTTGGTAACTTTTATTGTCAATGAGTCCGCTCATTAATGTTTAGCTATTGCACCATTTGATATCTGAATCTGATCCATAAATCTTGAATTCATGAAGATGTCGCAGAGTAGACCTTTTCTTTCCGGAGAATTCATTCATCTTCTGATGAAAAAATCCTTCATTTTTTTTATAATGTCCCTGAAGCATCTCCTTTCGTATTTCTAAAGTTGGATACGGCAAGGATGAACGCTGGGCAGGGCAATTTTTTGGAGCATTTCCGATATTATTTTGACAAATGTGACTCATTGTTTTAGGACGAGGCCACCTACGTCAGCGATCACCTCAGTAGTTATCATCATTATTAAATTTTATATTTATAATTGTTCTAAAATTATTCCCAACCGAAATATTCAGTATTTTCATTTTCTTTTTTTTAAACAAGTCTTGGTCGTAAAACCTTTTTTTTGCAAGTCTGTTGCAAATGACACAGCAGTTTTGAAATCCTAATGAAATGCAATGAGTTAGCGTTAATTAATAATTAAAAAGTAACTTTGGCCCAAATGGATGAAAGGCGTATTGAGCAGTAGTGGGATGTTGAAGAAGGTAATAGAGGGGAGAATGTTAGGCAAACGAGGAAAGGGCAGGAACAGGATAGGGATGTTGGATGGGATGAAGGGAGGAAAGAAGTACACAGAGATGAAGAGGGACCTGATGTAGAGTAGGTTGCTGGATTGGGTTTTGTTTGGAGTTACAAAATGGTTATTGGATAGTTGTGTCCATCCAAAAACCTACCTTAACCGGTAGAGTACCTAATAAAAAAAACAGCAGTTCTAAAGAAACACCCTTTAAGGTCACGTCCGAATAGGTACGGATGAAAGTGGGGAGAGGTTAGGAGGGCCTTTGGTTCCCCTTGGGGAACATTTATGACTTTAATAAAATTAAAAAATAAACAAGTATCACACATGCCCCTGAAACCAACTTTGAATACCTCCTCTCCCCCCGAGAATCAAATTATTTGCCGAATATTGTGTTGTAGGTCTCTAAATTATTGTGATTAGTTTGTTTAAAATGTTTTGAAAGATATATATGAAAATGGTCCCTTACATTTAGAGTTTTTCAAGATCCGCTAAAGCCTTCAAGTTCTTGTGTCCCATTGCATTAATTGTAATTGGTAATAATTTTTTTTGGATACGTGATTATTTTTAAGATGAGAAAACACTTTTCTTGATGTCGTTGAACCTAAAAAGTATGATCACCAACAGTAACCTATTACTTTTGCACTTGTGCAATCGTCATCGTACTTTCTTGTATCTTCCGTCTTCTTCCATTTAGTGTTTAGACCGTTACACGTAATTCTTCACTTTCTCAGGATTCACCCTTTCATCAATTATTTGGATGCTACATTATACTTCATTTTCTCCCTCACCCTATCTCTACCTCTCCCCTATTCCTACCCTATACCGCCCCTATAATTTCTCCATCCCTCTTCCACTCCCCTAATCCACTTTTCCTCGTTCAAATCCAAAATTCACTTTCTGAATTCTTCTTCAAGTTCATGTACAATCGTATACATCTATCCAGGCCCCATCCTTCATGGAAATTTTTCTGTTGGGCTGACTTTGAAAAATAAATGGAAATACTCTCTCGCCTTCTCTATCATGAGAGTATCAACTTATTTACTATTATAGTTTATTTAAATTTTGAGTAGTTTCAGGCGTGATGTGGTGGAATTCAAACACAATAAAGAACAAATAGTAAGATTATCTATTGGAAAATTGTTACTATCTGTTCTTTATTACCATATTATTTATTTTTATTTTCATTTTTTTTTCAACCTACTTTTCGGATAAATTAAACATCCAATTCAAACCGATTGTGCTAAATAATTAGATCCTACGCCTCCTTTCTGGTTCGAGTATACGCATTTTCTTGCAACTAATATTCATAGTGACTTGAAATATTCGGAGAAACTCTTGAAAGACTACAGCCGCGGAGATTGCAATGTGCTCAGCGTTATAAATTATCAGGAGCTCCTCTTCCATCTATAAATAGTATTTGGCTCGCGCTTTGCGAAAACGTTTCCGCTCCAAACTTTCGCTCATCAGACGAAGAAACGAGCTTCTTCCACTCTGTTTAACAAATGTTACTAATGTTACTGAAATTGCTGGTGTTTCTCTGAACGAGGGGGAGGCTGAAGGCCTGCAACTTTGTCCGTAGTTTTTAAATAGGTCAACATTAATTCTCATTTAGGTTTGATTATTTTAAATAGCCATTATAATTATATGAACTTTACTCACTTTTCAGCAGCTAATAATATGGCGACGGGAGCAGACGTTGGCTCATTCCCAATACATTTTAATATGCTGCATATTCTCAACTGCATTCTCATTGGAATTCGGTGTCATAAAAGCTAACAGAAAAACCGCGGTTTTGAAGAAAGAAAAATAAAATTCTCGATCTCTTTCAAGTTGCCATCATGAACTCAAGTAATATTTCCCATATCTGTCTACTGCCTCGATTTTGGTTTAATGTTAATACACATTACGGAAAGCGTGTTACACTCTATTACAGCAGGAGATGGACGAACACAACGAAGAAAAGGAGGTTATTCTTCCCTCTAGTGACAAAATATGTGTGTATCTGTACGAAACACATGTCTATGTCAGCACTTATATTATAATTTATCTGAAATTACGCATAACAATTGCCGTAAATAATGACCAGTACAGATTTTGGTTAAACGAATTGTTGATTTATTTCAAAAAACTTAGTAAGTTGTTCAGATTTGCGATTCTAAGACATTTAATGAATACCCTCAACATGTTCATGTATATCGCTCGAGAATAACCTCAAAAGGAAACGTTTAACCAACTAAGTAAAATCATCCCAATGTAATGAAAAAATTCTCATTTATGACTTTGAAGAGTTTCATTCAGTTTGGATCCAAATCGTAAAATATGATTACGATAACGTACGGCTTCAATCATTTCGGTCCAGTTTGGAGAATCATTTAAAAATGGTAGATTTAACGCTACGAAATAATTAATAAAAAAAGATTGATCAGAAGCCTTTTTTCGTCCAAAGATAGTGCATAGATAGCCAATGGCTACTCCCCATCTAAATTTACACGATTCCCTGCAAGCCACCGGTATGGTGTGTGGCAGGGGGGTGTATTCACACCATTCATTCTCAATGCACGAACATTTTTCTTACTTATCCTATGATATATCCTATGACGAACGTCAGGTAGTCACATAAAACCTCTTTCTAAGTATGCAATGAAATCAATATTAATATTTGATCGCCTACCATTTTTGGTAGGTTTTGGGTGGAGACAAAATTAGCCCCACTACCTTTCTTAGCCTCGTCCAAGATACAACCTGACCTCAAACACTACCTTAATCTCATCTAAAATTTTGCGTACTTCCTTCCTCCATTTGGACCAACATGCCTATCATTTTCTTCCCCTCTGCCCCCCCTTGCATAACGCTCCCCCCTCCTTAACTTCAAAATACCATCCCCTATCAAAATCATTTTCTTCCACCTTACCTGCCTCCTTTGGATTTTTCCCACAATTCTCTATCCTCCCTACGCCATTTCTCATGCATCTTCGGTTTTTTTTCCTTTCCATGAGTTTTACCTTTTTCCGTCCAATGAAAATAAGTATGAGCGAAATATTTTTGGGGAAAGGATCATAGCAAAACAGAGAGATTTTGCAACCAAAGAAAAACCGTGCCATTCTCTAATGGCGAAATGAAGTGTCCAGTATATTATGCAGTAGATAAAGTAATTTTAACTACACATGGAAATGAAGAAAAATAAATATTGACACCTTTCGATTATAAGCAAAAGGTGAGAAGTCGAATGCTTGCGTTGTATTGGTTGAAGACGTTCACTTTCAGATGTCGCTGGAAAAACCTGTGGGATGGATAGGGAAGTAGAAGCCATCCTCGTCACTGGCGATATCTATACATAGTGACTTGAAATATATAAAGAGCTTTTAAATATATAAAGAGCTATATATATATATTAATATATAAAGAGCTTTAAAGGGCGGCTTGGTAGTCTAGTCGGTAGATCGAAGACCGCTTCTGTCCCTGGTTTCGGAGTTCATATTCTGTTGGCTGAGCTCATGTGTACCAAATCTTTAAGAAAACCCAGTTAGTGGCACAAGAAAAGTGACTGCCCACTCCACATTAGGTTTGCCCTATTTTTTTCAATTCGACTTGGCTTGATTTTTGGAAATGTTAGTTTTAATGGGAAACGGTACTGCAAGGGAGGTAGGACGAAATGAACAGAGTTGAAGGGAATAGGACATTTTGGAGAGCTGCTATCAATCATCTCATCATTGGTGTGTTATACCTTTTGGAATGGGCTGACTAAAGCGATGGATTTTTTAATCCGCTGTTTAAAGTGGACTCCATGAATTGGTGGTAAGATTAACTCTTTGGGAAAGTAATACAGTGGGAGGAGCTTATTACGACACATCGGAATGGTGAATGTCGCAATTAAACTCCCGAAAACCCTTGCGACATATACCTAAAAGTCTGTTAATTGCAACTATTTTAACAGGGTAAAACTGTTGCGATTACATCAAGAATTCACCATGGAAACTTTAACGTTAAAAAAGAAATATCTAATCAATATTCCTGATTTATTGGAATTTTTCAACGGCAGAAATAAAGGATACAGATTAGGGTAATACCAGTTTGGGGAAAAAAGAGAGATGGATATTAAAAATCTCAAAGAGGAAGAGCGTGTGAGAGAGAGAGAGGGAAAAGGAATATGAGGTTCTTGGGAGGAAAACCAAACGATAACGGAGATACTCGTATTATCCGGCAGAGGCTGACACGTGAGGAGAAAGATCGGAATGAACTTCGCGAACCGAAATGAGGTGACATGTTTTTGGATTTCTGTGAGCATTTCAGGATAGTTGTAGCAGAAACCCTATTTGGAAATTCTCTAATCAAAATTATGTATATTTTTTTGTTGACACGAGAAGATATCGAACAGATTACACTATTGTAAAAGGGATACTGAAAATTTCAACACTAACCTAACCCAACGAATCAAATTTCGGATAGATCGCTAGGGTTTGGTTTTATTAAGGTTTGTGGTGACATATGAGGGAAGGGAAATCTTTTTTTATTATTGAGCGACCCTTTTGGCCCCCGAGGCGCTCCTCTGACCCCCTTTTACCCCTCCCTTCAATATATTTTTTTTTGCCTCAGGGGCGTGTGACGGGAAAGCAGCAGCGCGAGGAGATTCGAGTATAATAGAATGTCGCTCAACAGGCAAATCTCTCTTGCACCCTCCCCCCCCTCCCGAAACACCACTCTCCCTCCGCTACACATCACCCCTCGCACACCTTCCACCGCCTCCACCCCCCTGCGTTCCATCAACGGAGAGTGGTGGAGGGATCGTGAAAAGAGAAAGATTCCCTCTCCCCCACCGTCCATCTTAACGTGAAGTTGCGCCGTCACATGGAACGATGAGGAGTTCTGAGAATGTAGTAGTACTCGCGTAAAACCAGTGAGCAGTTGTTGAATCAGGGCGATGGAACGAGTTTTAAAAGTGCAGTTAACTTTCAATGAATCATTTTTTTTGTGATCACATGTCAAAAAAGTAAGTGCCATCTGTTATGTTGGCTACTCTGTTCATGCCATCACAAATTTTTCGGTTACGATTAGAATTCACGCCTTCAATTAGTTCAGATTGAGCTCTTCGTTAAGTGCGGAGTTCAATTTTTTCTCGGTTATCGAAGGGGAGAGAGAATTTAGACACATCTACTTAATACCCCGCAAGGGCGTGTGGCGGGGGGTGTTAGGGTACCACTCGTAATTAAGAAAGAAAAAATGCAAAGGCCACAAACAAAACACTGTGTACACTCATGCAAAAACCCTTACACCCCACGCACATGCAAACACACAAACTACCAACTAACATACACATAATATCTTTGCAATGTTTAGTTTTGTCCCGACTAGTAAATTAAATGTTTTTAATATTTCTAAAGTGACTTCGGTTTCTTGCACGCTATTATGATTTATTTATGATTTCTGATTGTTCTGGGAAAGAACGAGTATTTGAATCTATCTGTATTGAAATCAATCTCCCTTATTTTATCTTTGTGATCTGATCTACCTTAGTAGTTTGGGGTCATTATAATTCCTTAAGTGTCGTCGTTTAATGCGTTGGTTCAAAGTCTTTCTAGAAGTCTAAGTTTCGCCTGTTCTCTTCGTATTTCGAGTGGCTTCAAGCCTAAATCCCCTAAGAGACCTGAATCATGGTATTACGAAATATAACCTTTGCACAATTTGAATAAAGAGGTGTGCCTCACAAGATTTTTTTGAAGTTAAATAAGACTCTCGTGTCCACGATCAAGACGCTCGCAAAATATCGATCTGGTCGAGTTCCGATGGTGCAGTTAACATTGCATGATTCTTTTATTTTTTGCTTTCGAGGTATCCATGGTGTCTCACTGGCTCCACTGGATTCCCGATGAGTACCTCTCATGGCATTTCCTTAGGATTTCAAGGAACCAAACCACTCGAGTTTACACAACACACAACGTGCTTTCCGAATGACAGGCGGATACGTCAATCAACTGGCAAACCTGGACGGACATTTCGAAGTTACGTAATATTCTGGTATGATTTCACCTTCTAATATATTTAAAGGGTATTTAGCTATGCATAATACTTCATCTTGACTTATTAATTCCAGGGCTTTTCAGTGATAGTTGCGCTAATGTTTTATTTGCGCACTTTATCCATTGATTAGAGAAATGACATATTCACTATTCGAGCAAACGTTGGCATATTTCATTTTGGTGATGTTTGCAACAAAGAGCATATTGCAACGCTGTAATCAAGCACGAGATTTGTGTCGAGACTCAAGAGTGGTGCTCACCCCACCCTAATAATTCCTTAAAAGTTTTGAAATGCACAAGTTTCAGGATATGAGTACCAATTTCTTTCGCCCTATCACTTGCAGTTTTTCGCAAGAAGTGTGGTTTTCTTAAAAAAAATCACACCGTGCTGATTTTGAATATTGATTGACCAGAGACACTACCCAGATTTTTAGCCGGAGATTAGAAACAAAACTCCCCTTCGAATCAGTTGAAGATAAAACTGGATTGATTTCGAGCCAAATGTAGTTTACGTAATAAGTTCCCTAATAGATAGATTAATAGATAATTTATAGACTAATAGATTGCGGAACATCATTTAATACGGACTAATTCGTTTATTAAAATCATACTGACTGTATCAGCTGTCTAAAATAAAATACATGAGGTTCAAACGGTCATAATTACATATTTTATCTTTCTTTTACACCTCTTGTGATGTTTAAAAAAACGAAAATGCTCATTTATTCAGCTGTTGACTTTTTTAATTGTGAAGAGAGAGTAAGCAGTTATATTTTTCCAGCTTCACTTTCGTTGGTTTCCTAATTTTAAAGAAATACGAAGAAATTCTTATCCTCGGATATTCCCTTATAGGGTGTGCCATGGTCCCGGGAATCTCTTTTACTCAGTAGATCGATCGAGGGAGGAGGGGGTTGCTCAAACAGGCAGAGGAGGCGAGGGAGCGGGGGCGGGCGGGTTTAGGAGTGGATGAGATGAGATTGAGCAAGGTGCAAAAGGGGAGACAGGTGATAGACCGCGACATGCGAGGCCGGGACAGTGTCGAAAGGTGCACTCTTTGTTTCGTATTCTTTCCCTTTGTTTCCTAGTTCCTCATGGAGGACTCACGCTCAAACCTGACCGAACTATTTTTTTAACGAAATCATGCCATATCCCTGTGGTGCTCTGGACTTAAAAACACAATAGCAATCCACTCCCGGGAAAAGTTTGCTCTTATTTGTTTAACACAAGGGGCACCAAGTCACCGACGGAATTATCATTGGACCCAAATTACAATGAGGAATTCCACCACCGTAAAAAATAAGAGAGATAGGCTCTGCCACTGACATTTTCAAATACTCCCACGATATTTTATCGCAAGGAAATAGAAGCACATTTTTCCCTTACGAATAAAATTTAATGGTTTCGTCAAACCCACCCATTATTACTCGATTCAGATAGGAATTTACATGTGTATTCGAACAAATGTTTGTGCATCTGTTCGAATGTACAAATTCATATTTATACCCAGATTTACAGTTGTGCATGAATGGTTTGGGCCATAACTTCACCACAGGGCTTTGCGGCGGCTTGAGAGATGTAGATGTAAAAGTATTTCTCTACATGTCTCACATGCCAAGAAAGTATGTGCTCATTACCTACTCTATTCTGGGCAAATTCTATGCAAAAATAAATTTTTCGTGTACGATTAGTACAATTGTAATTATACCTTCAATAAGTTCAGATATACGTATTCCTCGTTTTGTGCGGAACTAAATTTGTTTTTGGTTATCTCCCTTCATTATGGTCTTGCGAAATATGGCCTTTGCACAATTGAAATAAAGACTTGTGACTCAAAGAATTTTTGGAAGTTAAATAAGACTCTCGTGTCCGCAATCAAGGCGCTCGCGGAATATTGAGCAGGTCGAGTTCCGATAGTACTTTTCTAATAACATTTCATGATTATTTTTTTCCGTTCGAGGTATCCATGGTGTCTCACTGAGTCCCCTGGATTCCCGATGAGTACCTCTCACGGAATTTCATTAGGACTCCAATGAACCTAATCACTCGAGTTTGCACAACATTTGTATATGACCGATAAATAACTCGAACCAACGAATTTCTGCTTGGAAAGTGGACGCGTCACTGAACTGAAAAACTCGGACGGATGTTTCGAAATTATAAAATATTTTTTGTGTTATTCGACCTTGAAATAAAAAGATATTTTAAGGGTATTTATGTAGGCATGGTACATCGTCTTGATTTATTCACGTGAGGTTTGTTCAGTGACGGCCATGATACTATTGCTTTCCATTTGCGCAAATTATTCATGGAATAGAGATGTAACATATACATTATCAAAGAAAACACTGGTACATTTTTTTCTGAATATCCACGTATGTTTTCAGTGGAAGTTGATTATGAGCACGTTTGTAATTTATATAGCATAACCCAGTCTAATACTTTGTTTTAAAAACTCGAATGTTGGCTAAATAAATCGATTTATTTGCAGTTGCTATTTTCTTTTGTTAAAAACACAAGTACAGTCACACTAAGTATCTAAATAGTATTATCAGTCTAATAAATGACAGTACGTAATGCATCGAAGAAATATTTACAATTCAAGATATCAACATACCATCAGTGCTAACATACCAACACCATAGTATTTTATACCATATTTCATACCACCATCTTGTATATTAAGTATTGGTCTGAGCACCTAATGGATTAAAAAAAAAACAATTTTTCTGCCAAATTTCTATCGATAGGATTGATTATATGTGTAGATCAAAATTTAGCACCATTAAATACCTATCCCAATAATTTTGACCAATTAGACGTGCAATATTAGATCACGTGAACACGTTTAAAATTGACTTGTGTAAAACAGGAAGAAGTTCTAAAAGAAGTTGCAGTACTTCCCATTTTCCATCCTTATATACGAGACTTACTTATAACTCCCCGAGACGATTTACCAAATTAGTTCTATGCATGTTTTTATTTAACTTCCGATCATAACAAATTCAAACTTAGGAGAAAATGTCTGTAAAATTAATTACAGTCAGAAACTAGCCTCACTTCCGTTGGTGAAATAAAGGAGCAAATAGTCATTCTAGAGAAAATAAGCACCTGATCGCCATTTTTGCAACGTTGACCAGTTTGGGTATTATTCATGTCTTAACATCCTGTGCACAACACCCGTTTCTCTTTGTCATACTCCCACGAAACGTCTAAGTTGTGTGGTCTTTCGGGTGCAAGATCTTTCCGAAATACTACAGGGAATATTGGGAAGAAACTAGCCCCGGTATCTGGTGGAGCGTGAAAATCACTCGGCGCATAGTACAAGGTGATCTTTATCCCCACCTTCAACCAAATCAACCCTCTGGCTGATTACTGTGGTGTCATAGGCATAGATATAGGTATTTATTTATTTTCAACTCAAAGTGAACTCACCAAAATTGAATAAATACAAAAGAGAAAGCTTAAGATAGCCCTTAAGATTTTACGTGAGTCATAGAAATCTTCAAATTTCAAACACCGCGTCACCAAAATTACGATAAATCATCAGAAGAAAATAAATGAGCCAAATTATAATTAATAATGACAATAAACGTTTGTAAAATAACTAAAAAAGGAAACACTAAACAAGTTTCTCCATGCAAACAGAAATTGTGCAATTTTCAATGATATTGTTTTGGTTGGATGGATGGGATAGAACGGTAGTTAATTCTACACATCAGCGTTTGTTACATCTCCAGGAAAAATGATCTATCGGTTTTACGCTCGTGGCATCAATGTTTCGACCTGACATACTTCCTCAGAATCAGCTTTAACAGCCCTCCAAGAACATCTTAATGATGGCTGAGTCGAAACTCTCTGTCAAACCTTAATGGACCAAAGTGCGACAAACAAAGCGGAGAAGGAGCATCTTTGCAGTTTTCTAAATCCAAATTGCTAGGAAAGACGTCGCGAACATCTCGGCTTTCCCTTATGGTCTACATGGAACAGGCACACGGCTCGCCTTTGAGTAAATCAAAGGAGTGGAGAAAAAACTGCATTCCTGTCTCAGTCGGAAAGAATTCTCGAGTCCTTAAAAACAAGGAGGCTTGTGTACACAGAATTACGACCATTCTTTACATATTTTGCACCTATGTGGAGTTTAAAAGGAAAATAAAATTATAAGAAACAGGTGGAATATCTTTTTTTAAATACCTCGATAAAACAGAGGCGGCGAAATGGTTTGAAAAGAATAATGATGAATATATTGATATCATATATTATTTATGTCAGGATACGCTTTCTCAACTGAATTTTCCATCTCTCATTCCGTCAAGGGAAGTAAAAGAAACCCTTGTCACCCACCGGGGTCCGACACCTTCACAGTTGTTTCACGGAGAAACAGACGCTGCACAGACTGCCTTTCCTACATTCCGACCTGTCTAGCATGGGTGACCCCTACCAGAAGCATTTATCAACGCCCCTGCCAGTGCAGCTCCAAGTGTCTTCAGAACACGCAAACCCTACCGAATCACGTCAAAGTTGTAGTCCATCGAGAGGGTTTTTTTTAATAGACAAATTTGACAAATTCCCTCTAAATTAAAATTTCCTCTGGTTTTACGCTCCCGAATACTTATCTGCAGAAAATTTGGCTTCTCCAAGTAAAACGTAATTGGATTGAATCATACTTTTGTCCATAATGGAATAAAAATTAGGTTTTATCCTCAAAACCGTTTGGGAACCTCACTTTTACATGTGTGCGTGCGGTGTGAAATGCCTAACGTTGGATGGGAAAAGCTAAACTGTATGCATTGAGGTGACACCGCTTGGCCTTGAAGGGGAAACTGTCATCCCTCCCTCATCATTTATGTCTGCTTTTGTCTTAATCGTAATATAATTTCCTTTCTTTCCCATTTTGCAATAATGTCTGCTGAAAACCACAGTGCCGTTTTTTAAGGAATTTTCGTAGGCAAAAATATCAAAGACACTTTGAGTTCTTGCGCAAAATTTGCGTGTGCCAAATTGTCTTCTATCGTAAAAAAATTTCCGTTGATGTATTTTAATATCATAATTTCTATCAAAAATGCTCCGAAAAGTTTTCCTCCAACATGATAAGAAATTGCGCGACATAATCATCTCCACCCTCACCCCATCTCTTCTCGGAATGTCGTCAGATGTCCGCCACTGAACTCTTGCATGCAAATTGTCTCCTCCTTATTAGTGGAATCCAAGGGTCGTCTCGATTTACAACGGGTTCACCCAACGCCAAACCCTCAATTTAACCCCTCAGCTCACATGTAGGCACCCTTAACCCTTCCACCTCGTTTCAAAACCTTCCCTCATACTTCCTTTCAGTCCCGATCCTCTCCAATTCCTTTTTGCTTTACGAGCGGACGCGGGTTTTCGTTTATGGCTTCCCTCCTCCCTTTAGCCCTTCTTCTATCTCCCTTCTTTCCGCCTCTACATATTCTCAGCCCACAAATCTTGTCTAACCCCCATCACCCTTTGAGTTACTCCCCCTTTTTTCGTTGCTTTATGGTATCCTATAATCGCATCAGTCGATATTGTTGGTTTATATTTGACCTAGGGGAACTATTTTTGGGATGGCAGTAGCTGATTTTGGTGCACCCTTTCTCAAATATCGTCTAATCCATATTCGCTGATAAACTTTAGCCTTTCTTTCACCCAGCACAGCATCAAAGCCTAAATGGAGATTCGCACCGGTTTCATTAGGGACTGATTTCATTACTTCCCTTAGATCTTGGTCAGGAATTCTATTGTTCCCCTTAGATCATAGTGGGGAATTTCATTTCGTCATCATACGTACGTGTGCGTCTTCTTTTAAAAATGGTGGGAAAATCAGAGTTATCAGCAATTCACACCTTCGAGGGTTAAATTGTAACTACCTTGGAGTCAGTCCTCGAAGCTAAAATCTGATTGATAAACCCTCAGAATACTGTATTAAAATTTGTACTGCATAAAAATGTCATCATCGGCATTTCGATCCTAAGCTTGGTTTCCTGTAGTCCTTCATTCTTTTCAATTCAGTTTTAATTACCTCTCACCTCCTGATAGATTTTCTGTTTTTCGTCCTTAATTTGTCCTCGTGGCTTTCTCGCGGGATGATTTTCCCTTAAATTTACCCTTCTATTATGTTTTCAACTAATCAATTGTTCCTCAAGGTCTGTCCAATCCATCTCGTTCTTATTTTTGTCGTAGAGTTATCTCCATATGGTCTTTTCCTCTTACTCTTTTGCATACTTCCTCGCTCCTCACATTGTGGATAATTTAATCTTCAGTATTATCATCTAGTAGGCATCTTTTTGTCACAGGTCCGATTTCTCAATGTTCCATGTGTCTGATCTGTAGAGTTCCATGCTCCATGCAAAAGTTTTCACGAATTGCTTCCCTGTTTACAACCTCGGGTTCTTTGAGCATTGTAGTTGCCTCTTATTCATGAGTGCCTTCTTAACTTCAGCTGTACTTCGCATGATATCGGTCGATTTTTTTTCCTTTCCATGTTGTACGGTTGCTCAGATAGATGAACGATTCCACTCACTGCTCGTTTCACTTCTCGAATTGAGATATCTGCTTTTCTCTTCCACTTACAGGAATTCAAGTTTTCTTTGTGTTGACAGATTTAATGGGAAAGTTTTAAAGTCATATGTACGTGGTTCATTCGAGTTCTAAGGTCTATTTTTTTCCGGCGAACAACTAAATCAAAAACATGAAACTCCCTCTTCACAATATTTCCCTGCAGACGTACATAAAGGTCACCATGAACGGTTCTGGTGGGAGTCCTAGTTTACCCACTGGAATAATCGGCTGGTCCGTGATCGAGACTTCTTGGGTTCGTCGCCACCTTCGGCTCTACTGTAGCCGTCTTACCCAAGAACGCACATTTTATATAAATCCACAACGTAATCACTGCGTGTCTTAATCATTAGAGAATAAATTTAGATGGTATTAAACCACGCAAGTGGAGAAAACGGATGATGACACGCTGTTTCCTTGCAACAAATGATTGCTATTTTATGTATTTAAAACGCCTCTTACACTAGTGGAAGCCAAACTTACTCTGTAAACTGTACGGTGTAGCCATCTATGATATGTCTTGAATCCGTACACGTATCATAGGATGAAAGGAGAACCCTTTTTTAAGTGATGAAAAAGAGGTCTAGTATTCGAGTGGGTAGAGACTTTGGCTACTGACTGGGCAATACCTCGCGACTGAAAGCTAGGTCAGATAACTCCCATCTATAAATGCGGCGATAGTGAGTTTCCTACTAGTGGTCCATACTATGTTTAACGCCTACTTCATGCAAAATTTTTCAACACATTATAGCTAGTAACGTTTTGAGGTTTCTCGACAGCAAGAAAATAATAAGTCATAACCAGCACGGATTTAGGAGGAGCAGATATGCGCAACCCAATTGGGTCTTCTAATTCACGATATCCTTAAATCGAACGAAAACAATACACAGGTGAATGCAGTATTTTTGGATTTGAAAATAGCCTTTGAAAAAACCCCTCACAATAAACTCTCAATTTGTTGTGAGTTGAGTTCAACAGAGGTGTGTGTAACTTAGGGCGTCCCTCAGGGAAGTGTAATAGGGCCGTTATTATTCTTAATATACGAGTACATTGGTGACATGCATTCGTAGATGTGCATTTGCTCATATATTTTATGTTGCTTGTATATGTATTTGCATTTGTGTAAGCTGAAATAATTTGTGCATGTATATGTGTAAATATATAAGTATCTTTGAGATGGAACGCTCTTCGGTGACCAACAAATACATAAACACACAGGTCTAGATTTCTCAAAACATTGAAACACCAAGAAAGGACACTCACATATGTAGTTGACGTTTCGACGGCACGACCGTCGTCATTAGAGAGGATGTGTGGGTGTGCATTATCATTTTTTTCTTGGCTTTGCATGTGGTTGCATTTTGAGTTACACGTGATGTCCTAGCACCCCCGGCCACACACTCTTGCGGCGGATCACGGGGTATTGTATAGATGCAGATGTGAGTCGCGTCAGTTTTGGGTGTCAGGTCTTCTGGGGAAACCAAAAGCGGCACAGGGAAAAGAACTTAACCCTCCCCCATCTTAATTTTGAATTTCACACTCCACATCAGTAGTGAAATTAATATTTTGAGAACCCTAAGTTTCATAGCTGTTATTCGGTGCTTTTGTATTGTCCGTGGTTTCCATAGTCGTGGCTGAAACGTGAAGGTTACTCGAGACGTGCAATGTCTCACAGGGTGCAAACTAGACAGTTATGTCAACCTGAATTTAGTGAACTTTATAGTAGGGTGTAGAGGATTTGAGCTTTTACCACCGTCGTGAAAAATAGAATTTTTCACGTAATGTGAGGTACTGAGCAATTTAAAACACCACGCTTGGGTTAACCATCTTATCTCCATGTATTCCACCCAAAGAAAAATCTTCGTCTCAGAATGCTTTGCTCCCATTCTCCTTCCAGTGACCTGACCATTTCCATTCCCTCCAATTTTTTCCAGCCCGATTGTCAGAAAGAAGTCTCTAAGTAGTCCCAGGAAGCGAATGGGTTCAAGGGTTCATCGACCTTGATGGGACAATTCCTATTCTCATGGGTAATCCAAAGGCCCCTTACAGACGCTATTTAGTTATTTTATGATATTGGACGGTGTCTCTGTTCCCTCTCGTACGACGATCAAAGAGGATATGATTGTTATTCTTAGAGGAAATTCTTTTTTGGAACTGTTATATTTTTTTCAAAATTTGCGACGAGAAGTTATCGAGGAACGTGGAGACTAAAACGTTCATTCCCATGCGATGGTTCTTGTTATAGAGCGTTTTATATCCACTTGGCCGAAGTAAAAGGTGTGACCTTTGGGATTGGTTAAAGCCACGTCATAGAAATGCTCATGTCTATTGTCGATATAAATTTCCCATATCGACTATGAATTATGTAGCTAAAATTTAATAGTGAGTGGTTCATTTAGTCCAACAATCGTTTCAATTACCTTCACTAAAGGGCTAAATGAAAACTGGCTGAAATTATTTCCGGCACCATTTACTCTCCTTCCCTTTTTCCTATAAGTCCAAATCTTAAACTCTCAAATGTTGCAGTTAAAAATACAGTTCTGGATCGGGTAACTCGTGAAGACTTAAGAGGCAGGCATCCACCCAAATAGGAGTTTGATGCTTCCCAAGTTATAATTTTTTACTCGGTGATTTCGAATGCAAGAGAAAGTTAGATTTTATTCGTAAATGATTATCGCACGTTTTTTTACGCTAATTTTATCTGGGTTCTTCCTGCTGCAGCCGCAAATTATGGATCGGACGTAACTCAATCTTTTAACAATTTTAAGACAACGTCTATCATTATGGAGGAGCAAATGTCAACGACCTCCTCTCGGAGACGATTAATTTTGTTTCACTGCAGACGGGTACTACCATAAAAATCCACCAAGAAACTAGGAGCAAACAGAGGTGGCGACCAACAGATTTCTTAGCTTATTTGTGCCACTAGGTATAGTTATGATGGCATTGGGAGGATGTTAAGGGAATGGGGTAAGGGTGGAGAGAAACTCGTGAGCGAAAAGCAAGGATCGGAATACCTCTAAAAAATTTCCGAAACCTTCGTGATTAGAACCAGGGACATCGGGGTGGGAAACCAAAGGTTAATGAGTAATGTTATATTTCGCTAGTTAGGCCTAATTTAGAATATGCTGCTAATACATGGGATCCTCATGTAGTTGGATTTATTGCTGAATTAGATCGCGTGTAGCGTAGACAGGAACTAGATTTATAAAACCTTGTTATACAACTTACGACACTTATATAAACTTAAAAGCTTAGTTTATGCTTATAAACTTATATCACTTAGTAGCGTATACATGTGAAGAGGATCTAGGTTGGGAATCACTCACGGAGCGAAGATTAAATTGGAGATTAAATGCCTTCGGTACATTGGAAGGATGTCTCTTTAGCGATGATGTTGAAAATGTATTATTAGACCCATTGTACCACGGTAGGAGAGATAATGTAAATGAAGTTAGAGGAATTAAGTGTAGGAAGGATAGATAGATACAAGATGTCATTTTTCCCACAAATGATAAGGTATCAGAATAAAATTATGTTCGTCCGACCGTGCTAGGAGGGAAAAGTATTTCGGGGCAGTATTACTCGTAGTCTGGTGTGTAATCACCTCCTGCCATACACCCTAGAGGTGACTTGCAGGGTAGCATGCAATTATGTATGTAAATGGAGATGGCGATATAAATTAACGTAATTTATTTTGAATTAAGATGTAATTTATGCATAATTAAGGCAACATTTTTGATTTTCCACGAAGGAAATTAGTTCTGAGTCTTTGTAGTATTTGATAAGGAGCTCATGACTCCTGGAAAACTTACCTTTGAACCTCACAATGGGCAACAACTCTCAGAAGTCACTGTAGCGTCATTAAGATGCTGCGAGAACTTACGATGTAAGCGTTCATTTTAGTTGAACCGCAGAAAAAGTAACCATTTCGTAATCCCGAGGAACTCATGGGTCACCGGAGGAGTCGGAGAGAAAAAAATGCAATAACTTCTGTCATCGATGATGTGAAATTTAATTTTTTCCATTTTGGGACAGGGCTTAAAGACAGCGATGAGATATCTTATATGGATACTGAATTTTGTTATGCTGAATTCATTTATCTTTGCCTAAGTCACGTCTCATTTTGTGAAGTTCAGACGTGATCTACCAGAATTAAAAGCGGAGAGATTGGATCGTCCGTTTTTGGAATTCTTAATTGCAGCGGATTAAATAGGAATATTCTCCATTTCTTGAAAATTTGTGAATTCCATTCTCTTTTGTATTCCAAGGTGAGGAGGTCATTGGCGGAATAAGAAAAAGAAATGGTAATAAACTCACGTTTCTTATCAGAATCTTCTTCTTTCTTCCCTTGGGAGTGGGAAGAAGAACCCATGCGATTTTTTTTTCATTTGGTGGATAATAATTCCTCCTCTGATGAAGATGGCGATTCTTAATAACCTAACAATGAAATGGTTTTGTAGCGTAATTTGAAGTCTTCCATGCTAGCGGATGCAGAGGCCGGCACGCGTGTCTGCCTCTCTATGGTTCGGATTATTTTAAAGTCGTCTGTGTACATATACTCCAACTTCATAACTAGAAAGCACGAGGGAGTTCACGAGGCACTTAGGTTATCTTGCTCTAAATGTACGTGAGATGACTAAGGGAAGGAATTCTAAATTGATTTATTGATTCCCTCCGTTGATTATTCTCACACAATAACGACCCTGATGCCGCATAAAACGCATTGTGAAGTATTGTTTATGTAGTCAGATTTCATTGCATTACAACCAACCAATTAGCTGTTTATTCCTGAGTTATTATAAAATAAGTCTAAACCTTCGTGTTTCGTATTCTAGAACATACTCATCTAAATCTTTTAAGGATAATAATATCTTGGGTGACACGTGGTGAAAATAATTGATTATCATTGTAATGACAGCATTTTATTTCATTGGAACGACAATTAGCCAATTTGGGCACTTGATTTAATATTCCGACAGTGGTTTCAGCATAATACATAATTAACAGGTTTACATTTCACAGCGTTTCATTATCGAGAAGCTCGAAAATAATACTCTAATGAAACAATGGTCTGTGTGTTTAATTGAGTACGAACACTGACTTGTGTTACTATTTTCTTATAATGGACGCGTTCTCTTTCAGAGGTTATTATTTTAATGTAACCGTTCATTGGGGCCAAGTTCCTGAAGACACTGAGAATTAATGCAATTTTCGCGGTTAGTAAATTGGTTGGTTGACTCGTTGTGGTCACAAATGTGGTTTCTCCTGGAAAGTGTATAGTTCTCTGAAGCTCAATCAGTATCATATAGACTTTAGCACTGTCGTAAATGAAGACCGGCGGTGAATTCGGAATTCGCTGACTTTCGTACCCATCCACCCAAAAGATAAACATTGATTTCTGTCTTCGCGCCACAAATAATCGCGTCGATTTTTTTCCAACATTCCTAATTTTAAGTGTTCCTAATTCATAGACCGCCAACGGGGTTATTCATTTTCTTCGCTTTTACGAACCATTGACGTTGAGTTTGATTGGACAACAAAAATGATAAATAAAGCTCACCAACCAATGCAAAATTTCTCCTTTGACTTTATGTTTTTATTTGTATTTGTTTATTTTCCCTGCAGGCAACCGCTAGGGTGTGTGACAGAGGGCGAATACGCACCAGACTAATTTTTAACCGAACATGGCACTACCGTGGCCGCACCATGTTATTATGATCCCCTATTGTTCGTGGAAAAAACGACATCCTAAATCTATCTGCTATGCACTTAATCTCTCCATTTTTAATAACATGATTTCTCCTACAGTAGAACGATGGGGGTAATACTACATTTTCAACATCACTGCTAAAGAGACTCCCTTCCAATTTATGCAGGCGCTTCAATTTGTAATTTAACCTTCGCTCCGTTAAAGATGCCCAGCCAATCTGCTCTAATATTTGGGATACGCTACTAAGTTTATCATAACAATGTTTAACAAATCTAGCTCCTCTACGCTGCACGCGATCCAATTCGGTAATTAATTCAACTTCGTGAGGATCCCATATACTTGCAGCATATTCAATAAATGAGGCGACAGATAACATTTCTCTTTGACTTTTCCATCACGTTTATCTAGCACTCTTCTAATAAATCCTAATTTTTTGTTAGCTTGCAGACATGTTCCTCGAATGTGTTTCACTCAGGAGAGATCGTGAGTGCGGGTAACGAACAAAAAATATTTAATTGATTGTACACATTCCATTTCGATGTTTCCAATGCAGTAGGCGTTCGGGTGGGAATTGCTCTTTTTCCAAAAATTTATGAATGCGCACTTTTTTAAGTTAAATTCTAATTGCCTAGTGTCGCAACAACGTTGTATAGTATTAAGGTCATCTGACAAAGTTGCTGTGCCCTCAGGATCACGGATATCATGGTAAACTACAGCATCATCGGCCAATAAACGTATCTTACTAGTGTATACGGAGTCAATTGCATCGGAATGAAGAGGTCCGATGACACTTCCCTGGGGAACACCTGAAGTAACTTTTACTGCATTTGATCTAAGTCATCTATCACTACTCTTTGAACCCGACCATTCAAAAGGTAAAACCTAGTAAATCAAAAAACGTGGTCCCTTTGAGATTGAGCTTACCTTTCCCGAACTTACCATCGTCTCTGACATGAACTCCATCCTCCTTGTGAAAGCTCTCTGCCTCACTCAGGTCTTTCTCTGATGTATTTACTACTTTGACCATCTTGGTCCAAAGCACATTGCAGATGGGTTAACTGTTCTACCTGCTGTACTTTTTCCCCTTCTCGCTTCGAAACTCTCATAATTCTTGTTTTTTTTCCATTGATTCTTCTCCCACAACATTAATTCTCTAATGCATACAGCATTGATTGTGACTCCTTGGCTGACTGGAGAATTGGCTAATTGAAAATTGATCTCCTGCAAATCTGATTTTATGGACTCCTTACCCACTTTCACTCCTACCTTCAGCCCTACTCATACCACTCAACTGATTATATATTAAAGTTTGTTGTTTCCGGCGTAACTTAATGGAATTCACATTACATATGGAAGTGAAATGAAATTATTCACTTTGCAATTCCACGCACTTTGCTTAAAATCACGACCCAGGTTTCGAAGTTGATCGTCATCATTAGGTTGTCCTCAGAAAAACCGGCTAGGTGTATATTTTCCTTTGCATTGTCACAATCGAAGTTGATTTTTCGCGTTGTTTTTTAGGTCTGGATTAAAGAACTCGATTAGCACCTGAACCACAGTGTATCATAGTAAATCAACCTTTTGTTGGAACCGGTGATTTGAGACGCGTGGGAATTAATTAAATTTGTGGTCCCGTTAAACGCAGTTTAATTACTCGGCTTCAATGAAAAGAGCGGTTTTACACTCCCTAATAAGTTACCCACTTAATCTGCTGAGGGAGCCTATTTCTCCGACTTGTGATATCCTCACCCTCTCCTCTGAATCGCGAAACCCCTGAACAGAGCCTCCATTAAAACCGAAGGGGATAATAGATGGAAGCACGACCGACCGAAGACGATCTCTTGGAAGTCAGCCAGCCAGTCCGCCGGCCAGCCCGTTCCCTTCGCGGGACGTAAAAGACTCGCTCACCTTCAGGTAACAATACCATTAGCAAATGGGTCATCGCAAGAGCGATTAATAATTGGATGCGACGCGCGCGATTGCAAACGCCACCTTCTCCTGCGGAGCTCTATAAAAGAAGGATGCAATGGCTGCGATAACCTTCCTGAAGGGCTTATTCGGAGCTCAGGCCATTCCTTCGTCATTTTCTCCTCCGTGATCTCTCCCACTGACGTCCTAATCTTCAATGAACTTCCTTCGGAATGGCATGGTGTTGAGATATAAGATTGTAGAGAAACGTAGAGTACCGGAATGTTGATGATTGCCGCCATTATATTTGCCCCAAGCTTCCTACGTATATCCTAAATTGATTGTGTCTATGGCCAAAACGGCGTTCGTTGGCCATAGAAAATCCGCCTATTTATTCTTTTCCACTTAGTGGTCTTTCGCATAAAATTTCAGTTCTACTCTCACGAGCCTGCCTGTGTACTTTCATACCGCCTGCATTACCACGCCCATGGTTCTTGAATGTCAATCAAATTACATCCTTTTTGTCAAGCTTACTGCATTACTAGTTTTGTTAGTCTGAATGTGATCAAGGTAGTGTGTATTTTTTTCCTGAGAGTCTTTTAGGATATAATATGACTGTATGGAATCTACTGGTTAAAAAATCAACATATTAAAAAAACAAGTGGAGCGAAATCTTGGAGAATAATGATAGAGGTTAAGATGAAAAATATAAATATGTTAGATAGGAGATATATCATTCAACAGTTGGGAATTCTGCTAATTGACAAGACTCTATACATGTATATATGTGATTATAACAGGAAACTCGTTCAATGATACATATAAACAAGGAATATACAATTCAGGGTAAGAGAAAATTTGAATTAACTGTACTCTACTTTTTATAAAAACGCAAACGCGATTATAGTCTATGAATAAAGTGAAAAAGAAAGTAAATATACTGTTGTTTTATGGAATTAACTAAAATAATGTTTGAAAAAAATATATAATTACATATAATATATATAAATACCTTGTAATAATGTTATCTTGTTTACATGGCACCCACTATTAATCCAGCATCTGATTGGTTCATCAAAATAAGAATTTCGATTGTATTATTTATCTATATTTGTATTTTTTGTTTCATTTACTAAGCACATAATAATAAAAAGATTGTTAGTAGTGGATTAGAAATTAAAATTCGTTAAGGACGGTCTAAAACTTACCTTTTAACAATAGGTAGAACACTGTCATTTTCAAAAAAACACTGGTAATTATAGCGAAATGAAATAATGTTATCTTAATTATGTATAAATCTGAAAATTAATTTGATCGTCTGTTCTTTTAATGACACACCACGCCAAGACGTTAAGGAGCTAGGGCTTCTAATGTTTGCATAAATAGAGCGAACATAGATAAGAGTAACATAGACTAGGTCTATTTTAGATATACGTGTACATACGTTTCTGGAAATTTTTGAGAACGAAAATATTGATTTTTTGATATAATAAATTCGCGTACAAATGAATTGGTGCGACGAAGTAGGTCATGACCGCAAAAAAAATAATATTTATTTTATACGAGTAGTAATTGTTTATGTATAATTGTCTATTTTTTAATTTAGCACTTCATTTATTCAATAATGGGAGAATTCCAAAACATTAAAATGGACAACGCTTTTTAAAAACGTTCCTAACCTCCTTATAGAATCTTAATTTCTGTACTAGAGTCTCTTTTTCCGGTTTTCCACTTGATTACTTATATCTCATGATAAAGGGTTGGTTGGGCGGTACACGCTCTCAGATGTCTCTCTACTTCTCTCTCTCATCCTCTCCCTTTGTCTCCCCGCTTAATAAAGACGCTCCCCTATCTCTCCCTGCGGCGTCAACTGCCGTCGTATCTGCCGTGCGAGCGGGTGCCTAACCCCCCCGCCCCAAGTCCCCCTCCTCCCAGGAGAGAGGGGCGCCTTTCCCAATATGATTCTGGGCACGGTCGCCACCTCCGTGCGTGTTTTAATGGCTCGGACGGGCGGCGAATGCTACTACGCTCGGAAGGGTCAGCGATACGTGCGTTTGCCATCCCATACCTCGACTACACCGGAGCTGACAGACAACCGACGTCCCTCTTCCGGGAAGTCCAAGCGAAGAAGGCTATGTCGTCCGATCCCGGTTCAGATACGTGTAGGAAGGAGGGCACGGTTTCAGTTCTTGAGGTAGTATCATGCTCAAAACTGACCTTTCTGACCTCGCTATGCCATGACATTCATAATCATGCGGCCAGAGAGTAAGTTGACGGGCGTCCTTCAGGGAAGCGTAATAGGGTCGCTTCTATTCTTCATGTACATTAATGGCTTAAACTCAAGCATTACATTAAATGAAGGACACAATGTATTTTCCCACTGTTCTAGAACTTTAGTACATTGTGTTTTTCATTTAATGAACATGAACTTCCACAAAGTTAAGCCTTAAACAACGGAATACTCCTGCATTACTGTCAACCTTATATAATGTGCAGACGAAACAGTGGTACACTGGGAGATAAGGCCCCCAGCAGATTGTGGTTTACTGTCTAGCGATTTAGGCAAGTTATCGGTTTGGTGTAATGAATGGGAATTATTACTGAGCATCAGGAAATGTGCAGTTTTGAACTTTTGGAGCGAAATGAGTCAGGACATAAATTATACAATATCAGGTTTAGTATTAACTAAGGCATATCAAGATAAATATTTGGGGGTAAGTCCTAACACCACGTCTTTCACAGAGTGCACACATCAGAAGAATATCCTAATCCGTCTTAAAGGAATATAGCTTCATTAATTAATTAAAAAAACCATTAATATGGCTTCATTAAATGAGGAATTGGGAAATTTAATGCGAAAATAAACGATAGTTTTTGTTTCCCATTAGTTAGGCCCCGTTTGTAATACGCTGCAAATATATGGGATGAATATTTTACATGCGCTTTATAAGAAATAAATTAACTACCAAAAAAATTATATTTTGCGTGATTTTTCATATTTGTAAGTAATCATTAAAAATAAAGTATGCGTTTACGATGCATGAAATTGTAATTTAGCATTACTTAGTTTATATTATTCAATTCAAGTGGTCAAATGGTTTTGATAGTTCAATGAATTATATCTTTAGTTTGTAATAGTACAGCATATAATTTAAGCGAGTGCACTTATTCTGAGAAGTCACGTCTGAAGACATGTTGATCACTAAAAGAGAACAATTCCATTGTCCAGTAGAAAATAAATTTTATTGGCACAGCACCATGTACAGGTTTACAAAATTATCTGGCACAAAGATTTAAGCATTAAGACTTTCGATATTGGCATTTATACAAAATTAAGAATACATCTACATTACATTATTACATCTAGTTTCCGTACAGTATTATTGGTATGAAGTTTCTTTTTCTGCATACCCATGCGTAGCAAATACCAGTTACGAGAGGACCATTGAATAACATTTTCTTATGAAGTGGTGAACTTTTCTGTAAAAATTAGTTAATATTTTTTTGCATATTTTCATATTTAGATGTCATCATCATCAGTATTTCAATCGTTAGAATAGCTATCTATTTTGTATAATTGTTTTATGTTGATATCCTTATTTCCTTGATAGTTTTTCTTTTTTAAGTCCTTCTTCATTTGGCCTCTGTATAACACTCCAGAATTTTCTCTTGGGATATTTCCTTCGATTTTCTCTTCTACCATGTTTCTAAATGAGCAATTCTGCTTCAAAGTGTATCCAATCTGTCTATAGTTATTGTGTTTTCCGTATATTTCTCCCCATTTGGTTCCCCGCCTTTCTGCTCCTCTATGAACGTCTTCATTCCTCACATCTTTTGTCCATTTAGTCTTTGAAATTCTACTCTAGAACCATGTTTCCGAGGCATTTCGCTATTTTCCTCTATTCTACTTTCCCGGTGTTCCACATCTCTGATCCGTAAAGTTCCATGCCCTATGCAAACATTTGGATGAACTGCTTCCTTGCTTGCAACCTCAAATTCTTTGAGCACAGTAGTACCATCTTCTTCTTGAACGACTCCTTCCCCTGAGCTGTTCTTCACTTGATGTCAGACTAATTATTTTCCAGTCCATGTAGCTACAAGGTAGAGGAAGAACGGGGTTTCTACTTGCCCTAGTTGCACAAGAGTTTTATTAGATTTGCTTGTAGGCCCTCTTATAGTTACTGCGATGCCACCTGCGAACTGATGCATGTTATTTTCTTCTCCGTTAACCTTTGTAGTCCTTTGATACCCGATTCTCGTGCGTCTTTCTTGCCTCTTCTAGGTACTCGTTGAATAGTGCTGGCGAGATGTTGAATCCTCGTATAACTCACTCTTTTCTTTATTCTGGCTTTTATTTTCCTTTCTTATTTCATTTTCACGGTTTTTGCCTGATTTTTGTAGAGGTTATGGGTTGTTCCTCGGTCGTTATAGTTCATTCCAGGAGGTTGTAGTACCTTGAGCATTCAACATTGTCGAAGGCCTTCAAGTTCACGATTGCCACAAATGATTGTTTGCTGCCTTTTTGATATGTAGTAATCATTTTTTCGGCGAGTGGTTTTCCAATCAAACCCAAATTGATTTTCCAGAAAGCTTAATTCTATTTTTCTTTCTATTCTTCGGTTGATTATTCGAGTGAATGTTTTCGATAGGTGAGACTCAATGTTCTGAGTACTTCACATTTATCTGTTCTTGGTTTATTTGGTATAACAATAAGCACACACTCATGGAAGCCCTCTTGTAGTTTCCCACCTTCCTGGCTATCGTTGGTTATCCCAAAGGTGGTATTTTTCACTTTGACCCTGAGTACCCTGATTATTTCTCTCTATATTGTGTCTACTGCTGGTGCCTTGTTGTTCTTCAGATCTTTCTAGGCTTGGTCGGTTTCGCTTCTCAGTATTTCCGGACCCCGTTCTCACTTCTAATGTCATAAAAGTAATACAATTTTATGAAAAGGATCGCAAAAACTTTTGATTTGGAGCTTAGTTTTGTGCGGCGCAGAAACATGGCCATTGAAACAGGATGATAGACGTAAATTGCTTTTGAAATGTGGATGTGGTGAAGTTGGACAGAGGGGAAAACAAACAATGAAGTGCTTGGCATGGTGCGGGAGGAGAGGATATTGTTGGGAGTAATCCAAAGGAGACAGTAAAGATGGATGCAGAGCATTTTGATTGGCAATCAGATGTTGAAGACTGTGATGGAGGAGTGAATGCTAATCAAGCGTGGAAGGGCAAGGAATAGGCATCATGTTGGACGGAATGAAGGAAGGAAAGAAGAATGTGGAATTGAGAAGGGGCTTGTGTTGGATGTTGGATTGTGCTGTGTTAGAAAAGGCATCAAAATTGTCTCTGTACCGTTTGGTATCAATTCTAAATTTGCATCGCATTTTAAGGGCTAATTCTCGGATTGTTATGGGTCATATGATGATACATGGGTCGCCTTGATGGGTTCAAAATATTCTCGGAAAACTATATCCACCCAGGATATGAACTGGTCTTCCTTATTATCCTGTTAATATATGAATTGCCCCCGCCGTTACAGGGCAGTACTTGGTAAGATTAAAAATCAGCCTTAGGGTTGACCACTGTGGTTTGCTTTGAAAAAATCTTCATGCGTCACGCTGTCACACATCCTCAGTCCAAAGTTAAAACGTCCGATTCCCTAATAATTATGTTTTTCAATCAAAGAAGCTCCGGGAAATTCCAAAGCAGTAACACTAGCGGAATAAACCTATGATGTTCACGCAAATTTGGGAATTTTCAGATAATATATTTCCACTGCGAAATCTCCCTCATTAGCCATATTTCCACTGTTAATGAATCATAACATGACAATACGAAGTAGGACCTCTACCATTTCATATACGGGTGGTGACTTAACACCCCCAAGTCCTGGCGAGGTATTATGTAGATATACCGGGACTAACATTTTGGGCAGGAGCATATTTTATAAATATTTATTCTCATGTAGCTCATAAAAAAGGTCATTAGGGTAATGCAACGAGAATTAAAAACCTGAAGTGTAGTTCTACAGCTATCCTATACCCCCACATTTGATCATCCTATCAAAATGACGGTGTACTCCATTTGAACTACTCTCCACATAGCACCCCGAGTAGGGATCGGGATACCACTGAAAATTGTAGCCACCATCGGGATTCGAACCTGAGCCGTAGGGGTTGGAATTCAAGTGTAATGCTGGTGTTTCGTTCGGTGGGAAATCTTTTGGGAAAGGTATTGAATACGGAGTATTTTTGACATCGTATGAACCAGAAAAAGTCAAATTTCTAAATCTAAATATCCAAAATAGGCGCATGATGCAAAGAAATTGAACACAGAAGTGGTCTGTAATGCTAAGATCGATTAAATCAATTTAATTTTTTCACATCAAAATCACAGTCACTATCGTAAAACAGTTTGCTACCTTGGCCATACTGAAATTTTATATTTGCCATACGCGATGGAAAATTAGTTTGTCCAATTCCTTAGTTACTCCTCCACTTATTCTGAGGTATGTTATGACTGGTAATGCCGTGTTCATGTACTCCTTTACGTAGGATTCTTTTCTCCCTTTATTTACTGAGGTAATAATATATCGTTCAATGGAGATTCCTCTGCTTGACGTATACTGTTAGGCGTTATTCAATGGTTAAATAATGCGTAATAGTCTGTCAACTATTGACTATTGTCCATTGTTTTGACAACAGATATTTGTAACGCAGAACCTTCACGCGACCGAAAGCATTCAGTGTTTTGTTTGAAGATTGCAGCAATAAACAAGGAACATGTTATTCCTTTCTGATGGCATAACCAACTGACTAACCAACAGTTGGGTAACTATTTTCAGGAAATTCAGCGGAAAGCCGCTTAGCTAATCCATCGGTGACCCTGACCAATGTCTTGCCGTGGCACGCACGTATAACTCTGGAGGTAAAATACAATTTTCATTAATATAGGAACGTATTTCGTTAATTTGAAAATGAAATGTTGAAACTGGGTCATTTCACTCTCCATTTCCCAACTCGTCAATGCTTATGTAACAAACTTTCCAAAACATAGAATGGCGAATGGCGAAACACAATGAATGAGTGGGTTTTGCCGATAACAAATTAGTTTCACGGGGCGGGATTGATTTCCCATCGATTGGGACCGTTTTCTGTCGAAATTGGGTTATTCTAATTCTCATTTTCCTCATCAATCGGTATTCGCTTGACAGTTCATTTTTTTGGGAAAACTTTAAAAGAATTTGTCTGTTATTGGGTACCTACCATTTATTAAAGATCTTACCGACAATGAGTTGTCTTCTTATGCTTGAGTCTACAGAAGTAACTAAGCAGATTTTATTTTCAAGTATTAATTACAAGTCTTACTAGGGTATGAGAACAACATCCAATAATCATATGTTCCTCTTGCAAGAAAAAAATACAGTAGCGCTCGATAAACTTCAAGTTCTTACCCATGTTTGTCCCAGTACTGTAAGTATGTGATAAATGTTATTTTCTCTTAATTTTTCTCCAACGTTCCATTGCCAAACTCGTGTTCTTTCCAGATATTATTTAATCATGATTGCTTGCGCCATCCTCAAAGATTTTCCATTTTGTGAAAGTTACTCATGATATGTGAAATTTTTTCCCAAGGTAATGCTTGTTATTTTTCATTTAATAATAAATTTTAGGATTTTCCACTGTTATGCAATTCTACGGCAGTGAACTCAATTTCATGTATTGATCACTTCATGAAGACTGAACACAAAAAACCTTTTGTGTTTCACGAAAATAATATACTGCGGTGTAACCAGTTCATATATTTGTATAGTGTATGTGTGCGGCTTTTCGCTGAATTTCCTGAAAATAGTTACCCAACTGTTGGTTGGTCAGTTGGTTATGCCATCAGAAAGGAATAACATGCTCCTTGTTTATTGCTGCAATCCTCAAACAAAACACTGAATGCTTTCGGTCACGTAAAGGTTCTGCGTTACAAATATCTGTTGTCAAAACAATGGACAATAGTCAATAGTTGACAGACTATTACGCATTATTTAACCATTGAATAACGCCTAACAGTATACGTTAAGCAGAGGAATCTCCATTGAACGATATATTATTACCTCAGTAAATAAAGGGAGAAAAGAATCCTACGTAAAGGAGTACATGAACATGGTATTACCAGTCATAACATACCTCAGAATAAGTGGAGGAGTTACTAAGGAATTGGACAAACTAATTTTCCATCGCGTATAGCAAATATAAAATTTCAGTATGGCCAAATCTGTACTGGGGTCTATCACCCTTAACTTATCTTTGTGGTCTAACCTACCCAAATAGTGTGGGATTATAGTAATTTCCCTTGTGCCATAGTTAAACTCGTGTGTTCCGAACGTTGCTAAAAGTAAGTCTCGTTTGTTATCTTCGCGTGTCAACCTGCTCCCAGCCTAAATCCTCTTCTAATCGTGACAATTTTTGACGTATCTAGTGGATTTTCTCTCAACTTTATCTAGTTCTTTTATTTTGCTTTATCTAATACTTTATACTTTATCTAATCCTTAACTTTACTCTGTGCTAAGTTTTAAGTTTTGAAACGCATGGCATCATACTCTTCATACTTTACCTACCGATATACGGACTTCGCGTAGATTTCCGTATCCGATTCGAACATCAAAGGCCTAATTCCTCCAAAATAGCGTTCAGGATTACTCTCTTCTCGTAGCCATTTTGAACAAGTATTTTCTCTTAACTTTTTTCTTTCAATTACTTGATTTGTATCTTAATTAAGAGTTATTAGTTTAACCATGCTTTAGGTGAAAAGAATTTTAAATATCCTTCATCGCTAAATTTCAAATTCTAAAAACGTTAATTGATAAAAATTTCGTTTCAAAATGTCGCTTAAGCATTTAAATAGGAGGAAGTAACTAGGTCAAATGATTGGGCCGTATTTTAGAAGAAAAGAGGCATTGTAATGGGGTCATTAAGAGATAATTTCGATAGCGAATAAGGCGTTTGCGAGAAGAAGAGAATAGATCATGGGGACAAGGGGAGTAGAAATGGGAAGAAAAGATTAGTATAGGCTTTAATCTGGAGCGTAAGTCCTTTGTGGATAAGAGATCTGGTCTTTGAGGCATACATGATCGCAGATTTAGAGGCCTTTGAGATATGAGTGTGGAGAAGATTTGGGGAAATAAGGTATACAGATCAGAAGACAAATCCTGGGGTTTTAACTATGTTGGACGAAGAGAGGAAGTTACTGGGGGAAAATCCGAAAAAGGTAGAGGAGTGGATAGAGGAGATGTTGTATGGTTGTTGGATGCTGGTAAGGCCATGATATAGATGGGAGAATATATTAGGTAAGCATGAAAAGGGAAGGAAGAGAGTAGGTTTTTTATAGAGTATGAAGGAAGGCAGAATTCATGAATAAATTTTAAAATAAAAAATGTAGGGTAAAGAAAGAAGATGTTCTTTCAATACTCAAAGAAAAAAGTACAAGACCAAAATGGACCATCCGAAAGCTTTCGCTAAATTGGCAAAAAAATACCTCGAATGATTTCTCTTGCTTATTGTTAGAGTAGAAATGTTTCTTTCATTTCACTGTGCACATTCTTTATCCAGTAAATTAAAAAATAAATTAAGGTAACCTTGGTGGTATACGCTGCCGTCATACCTAAATCCCATTATATATTATTTCTTTTTGTAGAAAGATGTGCATGTTTATTATGCCAACAATAGCGGCGGTAACTACATCTACATAATACCCCGCAAGCCGCCGCAAGGGCGTGTGGCGGGGGGTGTTAGGTCACCACCCAAAAGAGGGGAAAAAGGAAAAACCGCATTCAAAACCAACACATACATGCAAACTCAAATCCACAGTGGTGCAAATATTCATAGAAGCATTCTATCATTTACACGCATGCAAATACATATCTACCTCCTTTCATTTTACACGCATCCAAGTACATATGCTATAATCTAACAAATAATTGCACCTTAGGATGCAGTAAGAAATTTATCCAATATCGTGCAAGCTAGATTTTAGTAAGTAGCAAGGCGAAATTCCACCACCACAAGAACGTGCAACATAAAACGCTCTCCTACCCAACGTAAGGAATTTGACGCAACGCTGCAGGTAGGAGGAGGGCTCCCCCACGGAGCGGAAATAAAGTGCATAAATGCATAAATACCATGCGATCCACCAAAAAGGTGTATAGTAGGGGGTGCAAGCACCAGATGGGATGATAAGGGATAAGGGAGAGAAAGGGAAAAGGGAAAAATATTTACTAAAAACCTCAGTAATGTACAAATTTATATACATATTCGCGAAAGACTTTAAAAGTGAGTGTTAAGTACGCTCAATTGAATATTTCTTTGGTATGCGAAAAAAGAGGGAATGCAAATTAACCACAACCGTTTCAAGATAGGAAATGCAGAACTGGAAAGTAAGAAGTGGAAATTCTAATAATTCATGGTCATGCAACGGATGGTCCCCGCTCCTAAAATCACATGCAATGTGACATCCCGCTGTTGGCAACGGACATCGTGAGGCATCACCCTCATAGCGAAAGGCGAGGCATGGAAGATGGAGTTTGAAACCACGACGAAAAAGGGTAGGGATGGTGTAACTGGCACTACTTGAATTACGTAACAAGATTTTCGCCAAAAAAACACGAGATTAATGAAAATGCATGAATTTAAGCAAAATTAATTATTTCCTCGAAGCTGAGGGTATCAAGTGGGATTTTTGCTACCCCCAACCCTACATTTACTATCCCGTATTGTTCGTGGGAAGAAGCAATCCTTGACTATAGTAGCTCTAACTTCTATTTCTCGAATCTTATGTTGATGATCCAAGAGACCAGCTAGGTTAGATGAGGGCACAGCGGGAAGGACAGGGGTGGCCACAAATCATGCGAATCTTTGCAAAGGGGAGAGAAAAAAGTCGAAAATGAACTTAACGTAATATAGTATGTACGTAGGTGGTCTGAGAGGTATCCGACCTTTGACCGGGAAAAATATATTACCTATGTGACGGGATTGTGACCTAATCCCCTCCAAAGTAGGTCGCTTGCGCCTCCACACTAATCCCACCCAACCATCCATTTCTTCAACACTTCTGAAAAGCTTCTTTCGGAATGGCGGTCGTCTCCGCCATTTGCATTATCTCTTCTCTCAAAATGGGAGCATTTCAATGGAATTTTCAATTTCTTAATTTTGGGCTGAATCTTGCGAATTGTTTCGCTTTGAGAATCGCCAAGCTTTTGACAACATTTGATGGAGTATCTTTGGTCAACTCGTTTAGTCATCTTGGGAGAAATCAAAAAGCAATGAACATGCACAGTGTCTGTCCCAAAAAGTAAGTAAAACGATATTTTGTGGCAAAGCGGACGACTGGACTGGGACGATTTGTGGCGGGAAAAATGATGAGAGGTTTTGAGAAAGCAACGCGACCCGCGTCAGTTGCCTGCGGGCCGTAAAAGTCTGCGGATCGCTACTAGACTGAACCCGAGGGTTCGAGGGTCGCGTCACAAATTCACGACACCACTTTCCATTGAGCAATGATATACGATAAAATTGTGCATAAAGTTGGAAGAATTTGATTCGGAGGCCATGACCATGGTTCAGGATGCTTATGAATATGAAGAAATGTCCCAAGCGATGGTTTTATGCCTTCACAGGATGTTCTTGGAGGGTAACGAGGAGGTTGACGATGAGGAATGCCTTCATCATTTATCGTCAACGTAGTGCAATGAAAATGTGCACAAAGTAAGATACGTGCTCAATTTTGATTGACCCCCAAGTGTCAGGCTGTTAGCAAAAGAGTAAAATCTTCAGAAAACCACATTGAATTAAATTCTTACAAAATATTTAGCCATAAGATAGGTGGGCCAATATGGTCCCCGAGTTTCTTTCGGAAGACTGCTTGTGTGACAATCTTGCCTTTGGACCTGTTGGACCACGGTGAAAGTGACCCGAATTTTTTAGAATAGGTGGTTACTGGTGACGAGACGTGGGACTTTGAGCACCACCCAAGTACAACCCCTTTCAGTACCATTTTTGACCACTGAATTATGTCAAAGATACTTCGACGAGGTGCCTGAACGAGGTTCCTGTTAATGCATGATGCTCAGAGGCGCTGACATCGGTGCGTTAATGCATCATGGTCCTGTTTTCATGAGTGGTAGTAATTTGAACTATGATCTGCCATTAAGTTTTCCCTTTAGATTAATCCTACTTATTTTTTTGGACAGACTCTGTATGAAAGCATCTGAGTCGGCTCACTCGAAGACGGTGAAAAAAAATTCAAAAATCCACATTAAGTTGTCTCCTTCCACTATGCACAGTGGCGCCGCCATAACAACACGTGCGCGGCAAAATTCACGGTCGGATACTTTTTCGAGATACCTCGTATGTCCATAAATAGTAGCTATGGACATGGGCTATTCTTTCTTCCACTGTTGCTCACTAAATCGCTGGAAAGCGTTCCCGTCGCGTTTTCATCTTTTTCGCCGGGTGAACGGAGAGAAAATTTGAGCTTTTCCTCCCCCGCAGATTCCAACTGCCTCCCCCCCCCCCAAAGGTTCCCGCGTCCCCTCGACCACCCCCTCACCCTCAATGGCATTGGGAGAGGGGAGTTTTAGAGAGGGGGGAAGGGAAAGGGGCGATGGGCCCACACCCACGCACTCCCACTCCTTCTGGTCACTCCGTGGGGAATTAAGACGCTCCTCTGAGGGAGAGGGGTACTGGGGAGAAGAGAAAGGGGTGGGAGGTGGAGTTAAGGAGGGGTGGGACTGCCTGGAACTGGGTTTGGAAATGGAGGAGGGCATTAGTTAGAAGGGTTTTGTCTCACGAAATGCCGTCCATCCCGGGAGGAACGCGATATCTGATGTACACTGTATATCCACGCGATTAGGAATGGTTATGGGGCTTGGGACGGGAAGGGTGAGGGTTGATAGGGAGGTTGGTATGAGAGGACGGGGGTGATTCGTCATGACCTTTTGACCCGGAGGACGGGTGGAGGATCAGAAGTGTCATTTCCAATGAACCGACGCACATTGTGCCATGTCCCAGCCCCCTTTTCCCCCTCCCCCTCTCTATTTCTCTCCATCCCTCCCTCCCACACCCTCCCACCCACGATCCGCTATCCCTCCTGAAGTGCGTTTCCATCCCCTCCTCCCTTCCCACCCTCTTTTCCCTGAGAGAGGAAATGGATGGAATTCCGCTGGGGCGGCGCTTTTCCCCGAGTGCTTTTGCGCGATGAGTATTTGTGACTTTTATCGCTTTGGGGGTGGGGGAGAGGGGGGAGGATTGGGGGAGGATATGAGGGTGGAAGTGGACCCAAGGGGTAGGAGGGGAGAGAAATAGTACGAGAAGAATTGGCGAGGGGGTCTTCCCGTCGGCCGTGACATTTTACTCTTCGCTCCGATGCGCCGGGTGACCCTAATGCCCTTGTTCCACAATCGACGTGAGGCGCGCTGCCGATAGGTAAGGTACCCCACGGGACCGTCGAAGCCATGCAGCCCGAGACTCGCGATATTGGCTTAGGTTCATCCTGTTCCGCACGGTCACGGAATATGACTCGGAGGAATAAGACATAAATTCGAGTCACCACTCCAGGAAAATAACCACACAAGGCTCGCAGTCTAATCCACACATCACCTGTATATACCTTGTAACTTATTAGCAGTTTCATATGCGTGGAAAATAAGGAATTTATTTTTGTCAGGTGTGTATTGGTTCATGATAAGTCCTCCATGATCTCTGATACGCCACACTACTATACTGCCAATTCACTAACATGACTCAAACTATCCAAGGATTCTTACTGCATATTTTAATAAATCGTTCTTCAGCACTGTATATTTTCTACCTCTGTTTTATTCAAAATGCCTATCCCTCTCCTCCTCTTACCTCACTTTTCCAGCATTTTTTCTCCCTCTATTACAGTCTTCAGCAGCCAATTACTTGTCATTACCTCCTTCATCCACTTATCTTCTCTTCGAATTTCTCCCTACAGCCGTCTCTCTTGACCTGCAATGCCCAGAATTTTTCGCTTATTTTCCTTTCCATTAAATTTTATTCCGCTCTTCATTTTTCTCCACGTCCACATCTTAAGTCTTCAATCGATCCCCCTTTCTCAGAGACCACGTTTCCGAGCATTCACAAGAAATGTGTATGATATACAAAACTTTATACGAGTGCATATCTGGTGCATACGTATTCTTATTTAATTATTTTCATTGGTTTTTGGCAGGAAGGTATCCTTCTACCAGAAATTTAAATTTACGTGTAAGAAGATTTTATAACAAGGTGAATTTAACGTGAGAATTTATTCAGGGAAAATTTCGTGCGCTCATTTCATTAAGGATTTAAATAGCTTAAAATCCCTATTATCAGGAAGGGATACATATTTTAATATTTCAACCTACGGTCAATTAGTGACTCCCATCCTAATTCTTCCAATAGTGTCGTGACCCCGCTACCTTATTCATGCGAACCTTTCTCAAACCTAGCTGCTCTACATTGCACTCGATCTTGTTCCAAAATTAAGCCTACCTTAGTGAGGATTCCATACACTCGCAGAATACTCTAGGTGGGGCCTAATTATCGTGCATAAGCAAAATCCCTTGACGCTCATATTGCATTTCTCAATTAACCTTTTTATTGAATCCTAACTTTTTAATTTATAATGCAACCATTTCAGAGAGTAAAAATCATTCGCCTTGACCGGGATTCGAACCCGGATCCCTCGATATCCGGCCGAGTGTTTTAACCACTTAAGCTACCGAGACGTCCTCTTACACTCTGAAGCACGACTACGAATGCCTGTGACATTGTATGTACGGTATTTCGTCATAACATCTTGTTCCTTTAAAGCCCCCAAAATTTCAGAGTGTAAGAGGACGTCTCGGTAGCTTAAGTGGTTAAAGCACTCGGCCGGATATCGAGGGATCCGGGTTCGAATCCCGGTCAAGGCGAATGATTTTTACTCTCTGAAATGGTTGCATTGTAATGCACACATAGCGGGTGACTCCGTTAAAGTTGCTGTTACAGTTTCTTGAATTTTTTTTTAATTTACTTAGTGTAATAAACCCTGCTTTAACGTATACATTCCACCTCCAATCCAATTCCATTCCACCACCACCTCCAATTTATACAACAGTACTCTCGCGTTCTGACCCCTTCCTTGCTTTCCTAACGTTCTCCCATCTATCATAGTCTTCAACATCTCATAGCCAATCAAAATATGTATCAACAATCCTCACTCCTCAACTTTCACCCTATGTAGTACTTTTTTTGTGATTTTCTTTCCATCCATTTCACATTTTCCATCGTTATACACTCCCACATCTCATAAGACTCTAATCTAAATATTATGCAAATGACCACGTTTCTGAGTTGTCCAATCCCATGTCAAAGATTGCACTAAATTTTTTTTAACATTCTTACTCCAACTCCCTGTCATTAATTCCATCTAAGAGCTTCTTTCCCTAATTCATTTCTTCTTCTAATGCCACTAGTACATTAACCATCTTTATCTAAAACACTTCCAAGAAGGTAAACTATTCTACCTGCTCAGGTTTTTGCCCTCTTATTTTAACGCTGGACTTAGCCTTCCTCTTTCTACCAAACCTCATAACTATATTTCTTCTTTCTTTAAGCTTCATCCCGTACCTATCTCACCGATTTTTTAATACGCTCACGAATGGTTGTAACTCAGTGGCTGACTGACTAACTAAAGCTTGGCCATCCGCAGGTCTAAATTTTTCTCTAGCACACAACTATTTCACAGCATTTTCACGGCTATTTCTTTTCATCTATTTGGAACTCCGATAAATGCTTCAGTTAATCTGACTCGGAAATTGATATCGATTCCTCCGCGACATTCGTTGTTATTATATTTGATATTTCTATCAGAACGTAGGATAACATTTCGCATTTTATTCAAAATTTTCGCGGTCCAAATTAATCACTAGTTTTATTGAAATCGGGTATAAACACTCAATAAAAAAAAACAAAATATAATAATAAACATAATGTAACAAAAAAATAAAATTTTAATTTTTTTTATTCAAGCTCAACGATGTAATAACAAATATTTCTGCAGACAAAAAAAAACAATTTTTGTGTCTCATTACAGTAGACTGAATAATTACCACAAAGTTAAGCCTGAAACTGAGGATTTTATACTTTTTTATCTGTAGATGGTTGGTGGTTAATGGTAGTTCCCAGATGAATAGTGCACCTAGATAATCGATACAGACGCATAATGCCCCACAGTATTTCATTCTGCATCTCTGCAAAATATCTGTTCTTAAAGTTATTATCCATAAAACCTCTATTCAAGTTCTTAGTGGTAGAGGCGACCGACAGCTAAGGCAATTTGCACCATTAGGGATAGACAGGAAAGGATCAAGGGTGGAGAGAAACCCGGCGTCGGCAGTAGCCAAATCTTGTCGAAAGGCGCCAAGGGGTCCGCAGTTTAACGTCCCATCCGACGGACGTCGTACTCACTCAAAGTGCTCTCCACAAGTGCCTAATGTAGGGATCGGGATACCATTGACAATTATTTGTTGTCTCCAGGGTTTGAACCCTGGACCTCTCGGTGGGAATTCTGTTCCACCGGTGTTTGCCACCGCACCATCCTAATCCCCTCACTCGTATTGGTACACACAAACGGTGTTGAACTTGTGAGTAGTATCCTTTATTGATCATTCATCACTCTGACCTTCTTGCGAAAGCTTCTTTTCCTGGCGTAATTCGTCTTGTTATATCACTGCCTCTTTATCTCTGCTAATATTTAATAATAACATTGTATTTTTAAGGTGAAACAATCTTTATTAGCCACACCTTAAAGAAAAGGAATCTGAAGTCGTCGCGAAATGCAGATATCATCCATAGAAAGGACGCATTATAAATAAGAGGACACCGATAGATATCTTGCTCTGTAAAAAGCTTTCGAGAAAGTGGGCTAGAACAGGATATACCATGTAATGAATTGGAATTAATTACAACGACAACAGATTGATAGACGAGAGAGAAGGTGGCTATGAGATGTGGTAAAAGCAGGGAAGAAGAAGAATAAGCTTAAAAAAAGAAAGGAGTAAGACAGAGTTGACATTTAATGTGTACATTAAGAAGGAAATTAATGAGATCAAGGAATAGATAAGAGTTATCGGACAAATACATGGAGAAAAAATAAGTATTCCGTAATTTTCGGACGAACATTGCGCACTTTAAGTGTTTCAGCATTACTTTTTTAAGAATATTTGTGGATAAAAACTGATTTTGATGGTTAAATATCGGTTACTTTCTCACGAGACTCTCGAAGACAGCAGGGATAGGGCTCTTTAAGCCTATGAAATTGTTTTCTGAGAACCCTTAGTCACATCATTTTCGAGATTTTTTCGTCACTGCCAAGTGTCGAAATGAATCAGTGTCACTTGCCTTTCCCTAGATTTCTTATATAAGGTTGTGCTCGGTTATGTCGCTACCGGAAAACTACTTTCGAAATCAACAAGACATGATCTGCCGTGCCGGTCAGCATCGAGTTACCTCACGTATTTTAATAAGTGATAGTCGAATGAACGACAGTGGACCTCCCTTGAGAACGTAAACCTATGGGACGAGATTTTGCAATGAACCTGAACTTGTATTAGTTGTGTTCAACTCAATTAATGGTCAAAAACGACCTGGACGAAGCGAAATCAAAATTCAGACAACTATCGCGTGCATAAAATTTGTAGGAGATGTCATATCAACAACGGTGGTGACGTAGCTCGAGTGATGTTTTTTAGCCTTTGATATTTTCAAGCTGTGTTTTTTATCGGCTTATATCTATCTTCATGTAAATGTGTAAGTCCTGTTAAAAATCCTATGCGTAATATAAAATGTTGTACACGATATTGTGTAAATGTTATAAAAACCATAAGGGTTTAAACATGCTCATTGTTGTTGGAAGTCCTTTGATGATAATCTGAAAATCATTTTTAATTGAATTCTCACTTTATAGAAACGAGTCCTAGTTTACCTTACATTCATAAAAAATCACAGTTTTGCATTCAAATGTATAATAACAAACGGTATGTCCTCTTTCAAAAGGAGTACTAACGTACCGAAGAAAACTTAAGATTTTTTTTAGTTTTATCCCTATCATTTTATGCTTTCCAATTAAGCCCCGATATAATACGCCGTTGATAAAAAGTGATGTTTTGGAAGGAATAATATTAAGCTTCTCTACCTTAAAGATTAGTTTTCTCTTATTGGATATAATGAAAAAATGAAAAAAAAAGTGTTTTTTTTACTGGTCATTGTCGTTCGAAGTGAAGAACTTCAGGGGTGTAAGAATGCAAGTATACCAGTACTTATTTGCAGCTATTCCTTATCCGTACCGAATTAATCTTATGATGTCTATGAAGATTTTTGGTGAAAAGGTCTGCGAATGACATTTGACTTTAAGCCAGGAAAAAATATTACACGAGTATTTGTATCATTTAGAAAAAAATGTATCCAAACCATATGCTAATCACTCAGCGTTATGTCCAAAAAAATTGCCTGGAGTTAGGCGTAAACTAGCTGGAAATTGTTGGCTTATTATGACGAATTCTGCACGGTGGTTTTGTTGCAATGATGAAAAATGTAATGCAATGAAAATTTTAAAGAGCGATGTTATTTCATTTTAGTTATGCCACATTTGGAATACGCCGCAAGTCTTTAGGATCCTTGGTAGAAAGTGTTGCTAAAAGAATAAGATAAGTCCAGAGAAAATCCACCAGATTCGTCAATTCAAAAATTATTACGATAAGAATACGAGGGTGACAGGTCTTCTGGAGGAATCAGGCAAGGAGTCTCATGAGAAGCGGGAGACTCAGAATTTTAGCAAGGTTAGAAAAAACGAGTCTAACAATGATACAAGGAATATTTATGGCCTCAAACTATTATTTAGGTAGGTTAGACCACAAGCGAGGACAAGATTAAACTCCATCTAGACATCTGGTACATTCATAGATACATGTGTGTGTTAGTTGCCATTATATGTATTTCCATGTGTTTAAGTTAAAATGGGTTTTGCATGAATATACACGACTTTTTGGGTGTGAATTAGAATTCTTTTCCATGTGATTACGTTTTTGTTTTCGGGTGGTGTCCTAGCAACCATGGCCTCACGCTCTTGCAGTAGCTTGCGTAGGTATTGTGTAGATGTAGATTAAGCAGATTTTAGAGTGATCGAGGGCAATCCCAGAAGTACCGACGCCATGACCTTGCCTGCAGATGAAACGGTCTTCGCCTTCTTTGGAGCCGGTCCTCCCTTTTGAATCCATTGTTTTGATTGTTCTTTTGTCTCCAGTGTGAAGTAATGGACCCATGTTTCATCCATGGTTATGAAACGGTGCAAAAATTCTGATTTGTTGCTGTGAAACTTTGCTAAACACTCAATTGAAACATCTTCACGACATCAGTTTTGCTCGAGTGTGAGCGAACGCGGCACCCATCTTGCAGAAAGCTTTCTCATGTCCAAATTTTCAGTTAACATGCGATGTACCGCACTTTTTTAAATGCTTACCATGTCTGCTAGCTCACGCACTTTCAGTCAGCGATCATCCAGTATCACTTTGTGGATTTTCTTCATCGTTTCTGGAGTCGTCACCTCATTTGGTCGACCAATGCGATGCTCGTCTTGACAGCTCTTACGGCCTCGTTTAAAATCTGCTACCCATAATTTTAATGTTTTAAACGAAGGAGCAGACTTACTCAGAGTACAATCCAGTTCAGTTTTTATATTGGTAGGGCTGAGGCCTTTCAAATAAAAGTATTGTGTCATATAACAATGACTAATTTTCTCCATTTTCACAAATTCACTGAAAACGTTCACTATTGATGGCTGCCAAACAAATACTAAACAACGTAGCGTCTTCAAACTTGAAACATAGATTTTATAGATTGCGTACTTTCTAATACTGTATTACGTTTCAAACAACTACCCCTATCTCTAGGTAGGGTCGGGTACTTCTGTGAACACCCTTGTAAAAACTGGGTTTCTTCCCTATCGCCACTCTTAAAAACAAGCGTGACGTTAGCTAATTTCTAATCCATCAATACCATGTGTCCCGCCAAAGATATGCTAAATATTATCTGTAGGTATGGTGATTAATTAGTGTATTTTTTGTGGTTAAGTCTGCAAGTACCTGAGAGATGTCACCAGCTCTTAAGTCCTCACTTTGTAATATTAAATTCACATTCATCCTCTCCTCATCGAATCTCATGACCTCTGTTTGTTCGACAAATGTCTTCCAACTCCACGTAATTTTTCCCCATTGGGTTTATTTTAATTCTTCTTCCGTTTCTGCCAATATCACTTGTTTTTCTGCGTATTTCATGGTTTTTTCACTTACTTCTTTGCAATGGTTTCCACCGTATTAAAGTTCATAGCATTTTCCTAGACAAACAAACCCATAAAAAAATCCACGCATGACTATTTTTTATGAAATTTCCAGATTTCTATGGCAGGGATTTATTCCTTAATAGTTTACCATCGTCGTGCACAATCTTCTTTACTAATGCTGTTTTACTTTCTTCCTTTTCCTTCTACGCACAATTACTATGGCATTTCGTGTACCTAACCTCCGGTGTAACTAATGTGGTAGGATGGAGGGCTGCAGTCAACCCTTCTTTAGCATTGAACGACCAATAATGATGCTTATTATTGTTACTGTAATTATTCTAATTATCATCATTGGCATTCTACTGGTTAAAGTAAGTTTTGGATTAACACAGACTATATAACCATGCAGTCATACATTTACTTGGCTCTCCTTGCTAAAGATAATGCAACATCCTACTCTACAACAAAGCCCCTCTTCATCTCCGTATACTTACTTCCTCCCTTCATCCCGTCCAGCATCCCTATTTTATTCTTACCCCTTTGCCTAACGTTCTCCTCTTCGTCACAACTTCGGCATCCCATCGCCAATCAAAACGTCCTGAATACATCTTTCCTGCTTTCTCTGGATTTCTCCCAACAATCCCTTCACTTCCTCAACCACACCTAGTTCTTCATCGTTTCTTTCTGTTCATTTCACCTTTTCCATCTCTCTCAACACCCTCGTTTCAAAATCCCCCAACTTACGCCAGTTGTCTTGCTTCAACAACCAGGTTTCGACGTGGCACAAAACCACGCTATATGTCAAATTTTTCAAGAGTCTTTTCTTAGCATCCTTATTCAACGCCCATTTTGCATTGAAATCCCTCTCTTCTTGTGAAAACTGCTTGGCCCAACGCAATTCCCCTTCTTATGTCCGAACTACTTTCACCATTTTGGTCCATGACACTTTCGAGATAAGTAAACAGTCTAGTTTCATCATCTACATCTACATAATACCCCGCAAGCCGCCGCAAGGGCGTGTGGTAGGGGGTGTTAGCTCACCACCCAAAAAAGGAAAAAAGAAATACCGCATTCAAAGCCAACACACACATGCAAACCCCAATCCACAGCAGTGCACACATTCATAGAAACATCCCATCATTCCACGCGCATGCAAACACACATCTACCTCCCTTCACTCCACAAGCATGCAAGTACATACGCTTAACTACAACAAATAATAGTACCCCAGGATGCAGCAAGAAATTTATCAGGAACGTGCAAGCTAGATTTTAGTAAGTAGCTAGGCGAAATACCACCACCACAAGAACGTGCTACATAAAACTCTCTCCTACCCAAGGTGAGGAATCTGGCCCAACGCTGCAGGTAGGAGGAAGGCTCACCCACGGAGAGGGACAAGGGATGGAAGGGGAAATTTAGGGTGCCAGAAGCAGAGCAAACAATACTGTAAACAACTACATTACTTAATGGCATACTAATCGCATACTTCATCTACGTGTATATCTACATAATACCCCGCAAGCCGTCGCAAGGACGTGTGGCAGGAGATGGTAGGTCACCAGCCATTCTACATACATGTAGATTCCTTCTATTTCCTCATGCACCTGGCTCTCCACCAAAATCCGCGTGGAAAGTGGGCGTCCGAATACCAATCATGCAACTTGTCCACATATATTACGAGTATTACATAGTCAGCAGTTATTCCTAGATCTAAACAAAGAGAACAAGAAAATACATTAAAAGAGAGCAGGCACACGTGTAATTCAGACACTTATTACCTGTTAGTATTCTACACATTCCGGACGGACAATTCACAAATACAAATAACTTTTTATGCATTCGCCTTCACCCCACAAGGCCACACGACGTTATGACGCCATTTTATGGACGCCTATTTTAATATTGAACTTAGCTTTTCTCTTTCTTTAAAATACTTACTCGTAATGCTCTTCCTTTGAAACTGCAATACTGTTTAAGGGAAAATAAATCGTGAATTCAATCAAAACAAAGAAACTTCGATACATAACCCACTTCATGAGACATCAGAGCATGTGTAATCTATTTTAGTGTAGGAAAATATCAGTGTGGGAGGGAGAAGAATCTCATGGCTAAAGAATTTAAGAACCTGGTTCTCCATGACAACCGCGGGACTGTTCCGTAGAGCTGTAACTAAAGATAAACTAGCCGATATGATGGCCAAAGTCTGGAACAGATGGGCATATAAAGAAGGAAAAGAGTGTGCATGATTTCACTCGTTGCGAAGACATTTAACCTTTGGAAAATAATATTATCTTTGCTTTCTACAGAAATAAAACTTTATTTGTCGACTAGTTTCGTTTACACTGTAACATCCTCAGGACTAGTGGACAGTGAACTAGTGAACAGGAGGATGTTACAGTGTAAACGAAACTAGTCGACAATTAAAGTTTTATTTCTGTAGAAAGCAAAGATAATATTAATTTCTTAAGTTAAACATGGATTTCTACAAAGTTAAGGCCTCAACCATTCAGTGCATGTAACATTTGTCTAAGAGTTCCTATGTTACTTGGAATACGACCATTGGTACAGTCTCGGCGTTGGCATATCCCTCAAACACTTGTATTTAAGAGTCAATATTTGGAATATGGTACGATACATCTACATAAGTAATATATATAGTAAGGCACCTTGATTACACCAGTAATTATTACGAATTTTTGCAGATAGAAGAATGAAGAGTATATCAGATCTTTCAGTCATACCCTATACTACGCAAAATCAGTCAATATACTATATTAAAAAAAATAAGAGGACCCCTGCGCGCAGCGTAATTAATTTATTAGAGTACTCTTATAATACGAGTCTAACCATCGTACAATACTCATTTTTTAGTTTTTTTAGTTAGTTTTATTTCTTTGGGAATTCATCAATACGATAAGCGACAAATATTTTTTCGACGTCTCAGTTGGCTTTTGATCGTAACTTTGCAGCGAAATCACTTTTGTTATTTTAACAGTTTTTCAACAGCTACGAAAAACGTATCACTGTCACGTGGCCGTGTTTTTCCGCTGTCTCTCCCTCTCTATCTGTCAGAAGGATGAATGTGCGCTCTGCGTCTTTTACACATGCTCTATCTGGAATACGAAAATGTTTTCTATGGAGGTAATGGTTACAACTGGTAGGAATAACCAGTTCATCAAGGTTTTAAAAATAAAATTCAAGATGACTGCTATCGATTCATTTCCGATATTATGTACATTCGTTTTCCATTAAAGGGTAAATATTTTACTTGGCGCGTAACTGCAAGCCTACATTTCATTTGAAGAGTACTTACCATGTATCACGTGGTAGGTTTAATTTTAGAACTAGATCGAGTGCACCGTAGAGCAGCTAGGTTTGTAAAAGGTTCTTATGAACAAGATAGCAGGGTCACGACACTATTGGAAGAATTAGGACGGAATCCACTAGCTGACCGTAGGTTGAAAAACAGGTTGAATTTACTGTGTATATTTGAGACAGGCTACTTATCTGAGAATGCTAAAATCATATTACAGGCCCCGACTTACTGTGGTAGAACTGATGACGTACGTATAATCAAGGAGATAGACAGTAGAACGGATAGAATAAAAATGTCGTTTATTCCTAGAACCATTGGAGTTCCAAATAGATTTGACAGCAATCGCGTAGGATACAATTATCATTGGCAGTGTGTTTATTTTGTTGATATCCTACATGCTATTTTTTTATTTAATGGACCCATCTTTTTAAAATTTATGCCGCATGATTTGAATATGCGCATCCTATTATTGAATATTGTCGCATTGAAATATCTTCTTTCGTGTGGCTAACTTTGTACGAGTGCAATATCAAACTAATATTTGTCAAGAGGTAAAATGATTGAGATTGTGCATGCATGGCTGGTGACCTAACACCTGCCGCCACACATCTTTACGGCGGCTTGCCGGGTATTGTGTAGATGTAGATAAGGAGCATAACCTCTGGAGGCTGGACTGAAAGATTTGTGGATGATCAAGATCCAGTCAGCTAAAGTGTTACAATTATTTATTAGTGCCCCACAAAATCACGCTGATAAGAATGAGATGAGGGTTAATCGTAAGAAAACGAAAGTAATGAAGTTTTAAATGGGTAGGAAGGCCAAAGTAAACATTAAAATTAAGGGGCGTAAGCTGGAACAGTTAAAAATGTTCAGATATTTCGGGAGTGTTTTGGAAGGTGGGGAGAGTAACAGGAACATCAAAAGAAGAATCGCATTTGATAAGGAAACTTTTACAAAAAGGAAGTAGTTCTAGTGACGGGCACCATTACGTCACGATGTAAAGAAAAGATAAAGGAAAACTTTAAAACAGGAGTATGGAGCGTGGTTTTCTTATGGCTCGGAAACTTGGTCGTTGAGGCCAGAGGATGAATATAGATTGACAGATTTTTGGATATGGATGTAGAAAAGAATGGGCCAAAGAAAAATTATGGTAATGAAAACCAATTCTTGGCATGTTGAGGGGAAAAAATAGTTATTAAGAGAAATTCTAAGATGACAGAACAAGTGGATACGGGAGATACTGAGAAAGGGATGCTGAAGACGGTGTTGTATTGGAGAGAATTCTGTAAAGCGAGGAAGAGAGAGGATAAAAGTATGCTTATCGAGTTAAATTAATAGGTAGGTAGAAAGTATGTAGAGCTTAAGAATCAGTTATTTTAATATCACGCTCGTGGTAAAAGTACTTTTGTGCGGTATTGTGCAGTACAGTACGGCAGTCGTGATTTGGTCGTTTGGGTCATCAATATAAAATTCGAGAAGTAAGACGCCAGAACTAGCAGTCTCAAGAATTCCTCCTTCCCACGGACAATACGATATGGCAATTGCAGGGATGGCGATAACAAGAATGCCACTTGCCCCCCGTACTGTTTAGGCAATAATTAGTTTTACTTAGATTCATGCATTTTACACAAATCTTGTGTGTTTTGTTGACAGATCCCTTCTTGTATGACCACATGGGACTGGCATACAACTAATTTAGTCCATGTTACAACGCTTGCTATCCGGTTTTTTTTCACTCTCTCCTCCCATCCCTCGTCCATCTCCTTGGGGGTAATTTCTCTTGCTGTCCACTACCAACAGCGGGGTAACATGTCATAGACCTGTGACTTCAGGGGCGGGGATGGTAATTTTCATGCCCATGGATCAACAGAAGAACATTCCCTTTTCTACTTCCCAATTCTGCATGACCTGTCTTGGTATGGTGGTCTGTGGTGTAAGTGGCTGTGGTTCTTTTTTATGTCATCCTATTTGGCATAAAAAAAGAACTTTTACAGCGGGTGAAATGGACACTTGTTTGGAAATAGGCTTTCCTCTAGCATACTTATGAATTCGTACGTCTTGTTTGGCTTTTCGATGAATACTTTTCCCCTTTCTTAACCCATTTAACTCTCCCACCCCCTCCACCCTCCCTCTCTTTTACCTTAATCAACCCACTAGGTGCTTCCACCCCCTGCCACACACCTTATTAGTGGATCGCGGGTTGTTTTTGTAGGTTTAGTGTGTAGTGGTTCATTAAAAATCTTTCTTAAGCTGGTAGATTTCTGCTGGTTTTTATTATTCATTAGGTAATATACCGTTTAAGGTAGGTTAATGGATGGACACAACTACCAAGTAAATATTTTGTGACTCCTAACAAAACACAATCCAGCAACCTACTATACATCAGGTCTCTCTTCATCTCTGTGTACTTTCTTCCTCCCTTTATCCCGTCTAACATCCCTATCCTGTTCTTGCCCTTTCCTCGTTTGCCTAACATGCTCCCCTCTATTACAGTCTTCAACATCCCACTGCTGATCAATGTCTGCTGATTATGATAATAATTTTATTTGAGATGAGAAATCCACGGTATAATATTACGCGAACTCGACCGTAGAAAAAATCAAAGGATAGAATTTCCGGGTCCCCGGGTAAAATTTGCGAGCGCAGTGGTGATAGTCGTCTGTTCTCAACGACTCTAAGTTTCTAACTTAGGTTTTTCGGGCTAAAAAAATGCACAATTTTTCCATTAACTTGGGACACGCCCGACTTGGCGGTTGCGATGCGTTTCCCCTTCATAAATCATTCGATCCGTCGTCCTTCATATTCGCCATCTCCGGGGTGCGAAGAACGACCAATTTCCAGTCATGAGGACGCCGCGGGGTCAAGGGATTACGGCGGAGGGTATGCGAGCTACGGCACGTAGACCAAACCCCTCCCATCTTTCCTCTCTACCCCCCCCCCCCGGTGCAAGCGAAGGTGACTCGCCAAGGTAACAGCGTGGCGGCGGGCAACCCTCCCTATGCCTCCGAATTAACCCCCACCTCCTCCCGCCCCCTTATAGTCACTCCCTCTTCCCACCCTAATGGTCCATGAGATTTATAAGGTCGTCTCTTGATTTCCTCGGGGGAGAGAGGGTTCAAATACGGGAGAATTATTTTTTCTCATTTTCTCCTCATTATTATTGCTTCAAAGTCTACAAGACGTGTTATTAATGAATGATATTTCTGTCCCAGAAATAAGTTGATAAAATCACGGAAAAAATGTACGCATGTATGGAGATCCAAGTACCAATTACTAAAATTATTCAAACTAGCACCATTGTGCGTAGACACACCGACGCCAGCACCTCTGCCATTCGCGATACGCTACCTGGAAGGTGTTATCTACATCTACATAATACCCTGCAAGCCACTGCAAGGGGGTAAGGCGGGGGGTGTTAGGTCACCACTCAAAAGAGGGGGAAAAACTGCACTCTAATCAACACTTTCATGCAAACCCACACCCACAGTGGTGCATACATTCATGCAAAAATTCTATCATTTTACACGCATGCAAACACATACATACCTCCTTTCATTCTACACGCTTTTTATTACATATGCTATCATCTAACAAATAATTGCACCTTAGGATGCAGTAAGATACTCATCCAATATCGTGCAAATTAGAATTTGGTAAGAAGCAAGGTGAAATTCCGCTGCCACAAGAACATGTAACTCTCCCCAAGGTGACAGGTAAAGAATTTGACCCAACGCTGCAGGCAGAAGGAGGGTTCCTCCACGGAGAGAGACAAGGGATGGAAGGGGAACTTTAGGGAAACAAAAGAAGAGCAAATAATACTGTAAAGAACACTACATTACTTAATGGCATTCCAATGCGGTCATGCGGGAAGGGTTTTGACAACAACACACAAGAGGTTAGTGAAAGTGCATGCAATTCAGTAGAACTAATTGTTACCTAGACGCCGAGGGTGACAAATGGCATTTTTGTTATCTAAGAGTATAACCCTACAGTTGCTATCCCGTATTGTCTGTGGGAAGGAGTCTTTGAGTCTGCTAGTTCTGGCATCTATTTCCCGAATTATGTATGCATGATCCAAGCGACCAATGCGTCGACGAGAACCTTTGAAATCTGAAAAACTCCGCCGAAATTCGAACCCGGGTCCTCGGGGTGGAATAATCTGTTCCCCTCTTTTCTTTGTTCAAATGGATAGCCGGCGGAATATACGATTCCAGAAAGGACGTTCTTTATGTTATGGTTCTCTAAATTACGCCTTGAAAGAGAACATGTTCTTCTCTTTTAGTAGTCGGTATTGTCCTTAGCGCAGCTTTTGATCGATGTTAAAAGCTTCAAAGAAAAATATCATGCCTGTAGAATGAAAGGAGGTAGATATGTGTTTGCATGCGTGTAAAATGATAGGATTTTTGCATGAATGTATGCAACACTGTGGATATGGGTTTGCATGTATGTGTTGGTTTTGAATGCTGTTTTTGTTCCCCACGGGTAGTGACCTAACACCCCCCCCGCCACACGCCCTTGCGGCGGCTTGCGGGGTATTATGTAGATGTAGATGAGATGTAAAAGCTTCCGAAAGTACTTAAGTGTACTAAAAACTTGGCTATTCAGGTTTTTTTTGCAACAACAAATGTTGCTATTTTTTTTACGAAATATAAACTCGGACACGCAATACGTCGAGTAATATGTATATTTTAAGCAATACGTATATTTTAAGTTCCATCCGTAAGAACATGTATGTGCTCATTCGGCAAATTATAGTAAAATTACCGGTCAATGACTTTGAAGACCCCTTCCCATCCTTAAAAACAATCCAGTTTATGCAAGACGTAATACCCATGGGGGTTGCCTGAAAAGTGTCCGACCTCAGCATGATTATGGTAGCACTCTTAAAAAAAAATTTAGGGAATGTGTTTTCGCGTACGTTGAAAGGCACTTCCAAAGATTTTAGCCATTTTGGACCTTCTGTTGTTGCTTGACAATCGTTTGAATGAGTCGTGAGCGTTTTGTGAAAATGATGAAAATTGAGAATCGAGCTGTCATTAATTATTTGTTTTTGAAAGGCTGTACGCCTATGCGATTCAAAGACGAGTTGGACACTGCGTGCGAGGACTCTGAAGAATTATTCAGGACCGTGAAATGTTGGGTAACTTAATTTTAAACGTGGTCGTAGCAGCTAAGCTGATGATGAGCGTTCGGGACGGCCAAAATATGCGATAACCAAAGATAACAATGAAAAAGTTGACCAATTAGTCCTGGACCACCGTCGAATTAAGGTTAGAGAGATGGCAGAGGTTATGGGCAATACGAAAGAATACTTTTGTCATATGTTGACCGAATAATTGGACATGCGTAAGCTCTCCGCGCGTTGGGTGTCGCATTTACTTACTTTGGACCAAAAACGCATTCTAATGGACGTTTCCAATACCCTGTTGGATCGGTTTATGCGGAGCGAGTAATTTATATTTGCGTGTATTCATAACTAGATGAAACTTGAGTCCAACATTACGCTTCTGAGACGGAAGAACAGTCGAAGCACTGGACTAAAAAGGATGAACCTACTCCGAAAAAGACGAAGAAGAAAAAAAGCTTATCGACTTGAAAGGAGACTGTGCTCAAAAATAAATTTGAAGAAAAAATATCTCCTTCGTTTGTTAGGTCCGAAACTTTTCAGACTAACCTCGTACATGTGTGCGCCCTTAAGGCCTAAAGCAACACTAATTGGAAATTGAAAATCCACATACATTCCTGCTCCTTCACTAATTTATTTTTCTCCCGCCCCCCCCCCCCCCACGATTAACCTCGGAGAACTACTCGAGGAGAGATTAAGTGGAATTCTCGATCTGTGGAGAAGAAGCTGCGATCTCTTAATCCCAAACCTATTTGAGCTTTCTGAGAAGGAATTCAGAAGAGAAGGCAAGGAATATTGACTGGAGCGATCGGAATTCTCCTTCATTCGAATGGCGAACCAAGCGTGAAATCTTTGACATGGCAAGCCTTTTTTGGATTACAAAGAATTCTTTTCAGGTGGCGCATTGTAATTCTCTGCCAACTTCGGACGTTTCCCGTAACATCAAATTCATTTTCAGCGTTGAAGACAACTGCATAATTCAAAACTCAAAGGAAATTCGTCGCGATGGGTATAAATTATATTAATTCTTTTTAATATCGTAACTCCTCTCCCATGCCTGAGGGGAGAGAAAAATCAGAAAATACCATTTGTCTGAGTATAAATTTTGGGTATGTTGAATGAAGAAAATATTCTTTTCCTATCCACTAATGGCTCCCCTTTCCAATGGGTTGGAATTTGGTCACATGACTGCCTTTCAATGATAAGAATTAGTATGGATAATGGGTTCATAGATTACGGCCAGTTATCAGAAGAATGGAGCAAAAATATTTCAATGGCTTAAAGGTTTCATGCAGTTTAATGCCTTATTCACACAAAATTCAAGGCAGTTACTCGTGGGAACTTGCCATTTCCATTTGGAAAATTTCCATTATGATCTGATTTTCTTATTAATTGCAAAAATATTTTCTGGCAGCCTGACAATGTTAGACTGATCTTAGTGTTTTGTGCATTAGCTGGATTGTGTTTTGGCTCTGTTAGCTAACATATTTGAGCTGAAGTTTAAAGATAGCATTTAGTATATTTCCAATCAAAATTTGGGATTTACATTTTCCAAATACAAGATTTTATTTTGAATATTACGTATCCCAGTCACATCCAATGTTTAGGAAGCATTTTAAACCATCATAATTTTTTTAAAACTTATTCTTCAATTAGAATGCATTCAATACCTTAAGCAAAGAAAATATAAGATTCGAAAGATATCTAGGAATATTATGGGTCATACACCTATGAGAACATTAGGCAAAAGGAGAACAGATATAGGAGATTAAAAATTATTACTCAGTGTAACTAGCGTTATGTATGGCAAAATGAAGTCATCACTACATTTGAATGTAGTCATGTTAATAGGTAAAAAATTATTTCAAATTTTATGATTACTGATATATTTTTCACCCATGCCAGTAGAAATGTCTTTCACTTGAAAAAGATCATTATTTTGTATCGGGATTTTACAATCTGTATTTAGTATTTCAAATAACTTCACTGTCATATTTTGGAACCTTGGCTGAAATTATATGGCTACCCTCTCTATTTTCAAGTGTATTTATGACACAAGTATAATAACAATTTATCAGATAGCTATAACTCAAACTTGATGCAGATCCTTCTATTTAAATTTCACATTCAGCATGTTCATGTTTAGATAGGTACATTATACATAGGTACAAAATTTCACTATGACCAACATTCCAGGAAAAAAATGTATTTCATACCAAAATACGTTTTACCAAAATTCTTCAAAATATCACCCTTGTGGACCAACATACTGATGTATCTGTCAAACACAGAACACTTCATGGAAGTCCTTCATGGGAACCTAGTTCAGGCATTTCAAAACGGCCTCTTCGACATCATCCAGCGTTCAAAAATGGTCGCCTTTCAAGCTGCTTTTTATTCTTGGGGATAAAAATAAGTCTAAGGTAACCACATCAGGGCTCTAGGGTGTGTGGCTGGAGAGGCATGGCGTTTTGTCATGGTGCAGCCTCCAGTTGGCAAAGACCATCTTCCAGATGCATTGATCATTTCTGCAGATTTTCAAGGAATTCTACTTAAAGCTTGCCATTCACAGTCGGTCCCTGACACAAGAACTCTCTTCTGAGTCGTAGAAGATGAGTACTCATTAATATTTACTTTTTAGACCAACCCTGAAGTTTTCCGAATGCTGCACATTGATTTTTCTCTACAGGGACTATAGATTTATATTAATTTTGTCTGGCACACGAATTTTAATATTTAATTTTTAGTTTGGTTGCCAATTGTTATTTCAACAAAATAATGTAACTAAGAAACAATGTTTATTGAATAGAAAAAAGCAATCTGAAAAAAAGCATTGATATTAGGCCGACAACTACATCAAAGCAGATTCACACCATCCCTTTCAACAAAAAATGGCAGCTTTTAATTTTCTCATACACAGATTACTGACGACACCACTCGACAAACAACGCTATTTCAAAGAGTTTGAAAACATCAAACAAATAGCCATTAACAATGGATACACACCCCAAATTATAGACAAATTAGTTGGAAACCAAAAAAGAAAACTTGCTAATAAACATACAACACTCCTACCACAACGGGAAGGCAACAACAAATTTATCGCATTACCATTCTACCCCACATTAACCCGCTAAGGTCTTTAAACAAATTGGCACCAAAGTCACTTCCTCTAACCATAACACTCTTCTTACGTGTTTAGGGAACCCGAAAGACAGAGCACCACGTTTAGACTAATCGGGTATTTACGAAATAACTTGCTCACACTGCCAACTCTCCTACATTGGACAGACGAAAAGTAATCCCAAAATCCGATTTAAGGAACACATAGCACACTTTAAGAACGGACGTTTCGAAAGGTCAGCTGTCGCCAAACACATTTTTGAAACTGAACACTCCATCACTCAAAACGACTTAACATTATTAAAACCGATACAACACTGTAAACTCGATGCATGTGAGAGTTTACACATTCACTTAAACAAGAATAAACTTATGAACAATGAACTAGGCATCATCAACAGTTCACTTTTTAACTTCGGTAGTCAATTCAAAAATAGACAGCCCCCTCCTAATAGCCACCACTCTTCTCCCTCTCCTTCACACGTGACCTCAACAAACTCCCCCCCACCTACCGACCATCACTTAACTCCTCCCCCCCCCTCTTGCCCCTCCAGGTATATATACCTCACCCCCCAACATGAACACCCACATGACTTTGGACAGTGCCTGGTGCACAGTCTTCTTTCAATTTTCAAATTCCCTTACAATTCTCTCCTTGTAGATGGTCATCTGGTGACCGAAATACCGGTATTGGAGTTCTTCTTCATTATTTTTATTGGCTATAGGCTTTTCTTCCTTGTGACAACTTGTTCAACAGCCAATAGCTCCACATCCTCTATTTATAGCCATTAATAATGGATACAGCAAAAACCTAGTAGACACCCTATTACATGAGAAGAGGAAAACCAAAACATTACAGAGCATAACTTCTTTAACCATGGAAACATCTCCATCCACCCGAAACTCACAATGTTGGAACAGGATCACCAAATCGGCCATCTGTTAAATAAAATAGAAAATGTAGATTCCCCAAAGTTAAATGCAGCATTTCCTTTTACAACCCTTTAAATCTATCCAAACTATTGAGTAATCCAAAAGACAAAGTGGATAGAATTTGGAAAAGTGGAGTGTATGAACTGACGTGTAACTCCTGCCCCCCTAAATACATAGGTCAAACAGGCAGGGAATTCAAAACAAGAGCAAACAAGCACCTAAAGTGTCTACAGAAAGGAGATAAATCTTCAATGATCGCGAAACACATAGTTGAAACTGATCACAAATACAACTTCAACCCCAAAAATCTACACATCCAAGGGAAAGGGAAGAAACTAGATGCCCTAGGACACTTAGAAATAATTCAACACAAGATGCAAAAGGACCTGTTGTTAAAAGAAAATTTATTTCAGCCTCACTCCACTTTACTTGCAATTATATTCAATTAAGCCATCTCTCACCGGTCACCACAAGGAACCTATATCCCTCCCTCCATCTTCTTGCCTCACCCAATCCCAAACCAAAGCATAACATATAAAACTAACAGTTGAACAACCAGGATATTTACCCCAGGGGAGGACGGACTTTTCTTCCCCCTTCTTCTCCCCCCCACAGACAGGGAAGGAGTGTTGGAAGTGCAGATGGGAAGAAGGGACCATCTCATCACAACCAACTGGAGTCTTCATATTCCTTTGTCTTTCCCTCGTACTCAACAAACCCTCAACTTCCACCCCCACTTTTACCCATTTTTTTCTCCCATCCTCAAAAGCTTCAGTTTTTCCCACTCGTCTCTCTTCCAATCCCTCCCAGCACGTGGAGACATCCTGGTTTCCCCACATTTTTTTCATTGTATATTTAAATTTTTACAATGTAGGATCATTAATTACACGCAAGACAGGGGACAATTTTAAAACATGAACCATCAATACAGTCATTAATATATACTCCCCCTTTACATAACTAACAATTTTCCAAATATAGTCTGTGGCTTTTGTGTGTCAACTGTGTTTACTAGATTTCCTATTGAATTGATTGACTACTGTTCGATCTCTCTTTTTTGCTAGTTTAAATTATCATTATGGTCGAAGTGACTCATACACATATGCACACCAAGAATCACTCATTCAATTCATATTTTTACCATTAATTTATTGAAAGTGCAACCATAAATAACAAACACTATTAGTAGCTATGTCTACCAAACCCACAATTCTACTTGTTAGTCATAAACCAACACAATCACACGCCTGCATACATACTCACACCCAAGCACTCAAAGTGTATTCTACGATTCCCTAATGCTAAGTGATGGCAATTGTCTCGGTGTTGTGAGAATTTTTAAAGTATTCATAACGAAAAAATTAGAACCCTCACATTTAGCACAAACTATAGCATGTACAAAATTTCATTTACAAGATATAAAAAAAGTACAAATTCTTATTAGGTTCTTCTTCACAGCACCCATCGAAGCCACATGTATCCCATCAGCCTAAAATGAGAGCATACCTAAAATTGTTGTAAAGTTGACAGTGCTACATAATTAAAAAAACCATAAACACAGTAATCAACCTGAAGATCGGTTTGAACGGTGATGGTAGAGAGTTTACCCAGTACTAAGCCCTATACAGCGTGTGAATATTCACACATCAGGGTAGGGGGGACCAGTTCCTTTCCCTGTGCCGGTTATGGTTTCCCAGAAAGATCTGGAACTTGTGAGGAGTTTGTAGACTACAATCAAATGCTTAACTTTATCCTTATTGAATGAGTTCTAAATTTTATTCTGCTAGTTCCAGTGTTCATTACTACAATGCTATAAAACAAAGCCATTGACTTTTCAATACTCATGTCAGAATGTAGAAGATAATTACGAAAAGGTTTGCAGAAAACCCAAGTTTTTGCAATATTGAAAGTCTTTCTAGTAATTTCTACATTGTCAGTAAATAAATATATAGTATTCTTCTGTTAGGCCATGAATCCCAACATTTGAGTTTCTTTTTATCAGAATGTAATGATAATTTAAATTTATTATAACTTATAAGGATATCCTATCAAATAGTTCCTGCATTATTAAGTGAAGTACTCTACCTCAACAATAAAAATCATCATAAGGAAATAAATGATATTGAAATTAAAAAATAACTAACTTGGCTTTTCCAGATGGAAAATTTATTTACAACCTAGGTTTCATTACATTAACATCGTCAGGTAAAATTGGCAGGTCAAATCTCTGGGTGGAGGCAAAGTGGAGGGGAAGAGAAGGGAGGAAGGAAAGGATTGGTTGAGGTAGGAAGAGGGTGGGGAAAAGGTAATGGTTGGAGGTAGAGTATTGGTAATAGTGATTCAGTTGGCAGCCTGGGAGGAGGGCTTAATACAATTTGCTTGGCATATGGTTAGTAGGCAGAGGAGTGGGGGAATGGGTATTGTTGGAGACTGGGGGAATGGCACTGGATAATGAGTCAGGTGATTAAGTAGTGTGCTTGGAGGAGGGGTTACTACATTGTTGAAAAGGTTTGCTTTGGTGTCAGGTTAGTTGGCAGAGGGGGTGAGGGGAAAATACAATAATGGGGAACGGGAAGGGTAAAGAAAATGGTTGGTCAAAACGTCTTCTCCAAAATTCGTGTGCTGAAGGATTTCCAATTGCTCCAGCGCATTGAGTCAGTGTCCTTTCTTCTCAAAGTGCAGGATTTCGGGGATGAAATCGCTGTTGTGGCCACAATCTCTCAGATGTTTGGTGAAGAGTGACTTGGAGATGCTGTATCTAAAACATGCTCGGTGCTCCTTTACTCTCGTTTCAAATCTCCTTCCCGTCTGGCCTATGTAGATCTGGTTGAAGTCTTTGCAGAGGAGTTTGTACACCCCACTCTTGTGTAGGGGTTCAACTTGGTCCTTCGTGTGGCATAACAGGTTGCTTAATTTGGTTTTATTGTAGAAGACCAGTCTCACCTTTTCTTTTAGGAGTATTTTTGCACTTTTAATGGCAAGTGGCCAAATTTCAAGAAACTGTAACAGTAACTTTAAACGGAGTCACCCGCTATGTGTGCATTATAATGCAACAATTTCAGAGAGTAAAAATCATTCGCCTTGACCGGGATTCGAACCCGGATCCCTCGATATCCGGCCGAGTGCTTTAACCACTTAAGCTACCGAGACGTCCTCTTACACTCTGAAATTTTGGGGGCTTTAAAGGAACAAGATGTTATGACGAAATACCGTACATACAATGTCACAGGCATTCGTAGTCGTGCGCGACGCGCCACAGTCCACGATGTTAATAAAGCCAATTTCAAACACTTAGGCTGTTCATACCTTAGACAAATTTCAAGAAACTGTAACAGTAACTTTAACGGAGTCACCCGCTATGTGTGCATTATAATGCAACAATTTCAGAGAGTAAAAATCTTTAAAGCCCCCAAAATTTCAGAGTGTAAGAGGACGTCTCGGTAGCATAAGTGGTTAAAGCACTCGGCCGGATATCGAGGGATCCGGGTTCGAATCCCGGTCAAGGCGAATGATTTTTACTCTCTGAAATTGTTGCATTATAAGGCAAGTGGCCAAAAAAAGGGAATCCCTGCAACTGTGGCTGGTTTTCTGTAGATGTGGGAGAACTATGCATGGATAACTTGGCTAAAGGGGGTTGTTTCCTTTTGTAAAGTTTATCATAAAAACTCTTCTCCATATCCATTGTTCACTGCAATTTGTTTAATGATGTTTAGTTGTTCAAGAGTGTTCTCTTTGGACAAGGGGATAGAACATACTCTTGTGTATCATGGCGTGGAAGGCCGATAATTTTTGAGTGAAAAATGCCTAGAATTATGGTGAATGACATGGTCTGTATAACACTGTTTTCGGAAAATAGAAAAATCAAATCTATTGTTTTTAATGGTAATAGTCAAGTCTAGAAAGTTGAGGGATCCGTCTGCTTCTAATTCCTTGGTAAATTTTATGTTTATCTCTGGAATTAAGGCCATTCAAAAAATTGTCTAATTGTCTGTCAGAACTCGTCAAGACGCAGAAAACATCATCGACATATCTATACCAGCAGGAGATATTTTTTATGAAGGGATTCTCTGAGGATAACATCAGTTGCTCAAAGTTGTCCAAGTAAATGTCTGCTAGTAGCGGGGAAAGCGCAGAGCTTATAGCCAAGCCATCTTGTTGTTGGTATATTTTTCCGTTAAACACAAAACTGTTTTGTTCTACTCACACTTTAAAGGAGGAGCACAATTGAAATATCACGGGGGTTGGAACCCTTGCTTTAACAAAAGTAACTTCCGCAATGTTTAGAGCTTCTGATCTTGGAACACTGGGGAATCAATTTGTGACGTCAAATGATACCATTATGCACTTGGGGGTTACTATTTCTTTAGACAACACTTCCACAAGTTCTTGTGAATTTTTTATTCCGTACTCCGGGGAAATTTTGGAAAATATTTGAATAAGGAGTTTAACTTATTGGCCCATAAGTGGTTTGGGGTCAAAAACTTGGAAATCACAGGCCGAATAGGTACACTGCTACACAAATTGCTTACACTGATTTGGTGGATTTTTGGCTGACCAAAAAAATCTGGGCACTGATGGATTAATTTGTATAAGGTTGCGTTTCTCTCAGGGGCTTATTATCACTTAAGCTCGTATTATCTTTCTTAAAACTAGCAAATTGATTCTGTAGCACGCACTTTAGGCCATTTAGTTCCATTATTTGAATAAGTAAATTTTCCTTCTAGGTTTCTTATTTCGGACCCCATGAAGCGAAAACTTATAGCGTCACGATCATTGTGTTGGGATGAAAAACTTTTGATTTGCAGATCTAATTCTAGTATTGAATTGTTGATCACTTCCTGTCAAGTCCCTGAAGGAATTCGGAATCTCTTCAAATCCACGGTCGACGGCACCGTTGACGCCAATATGAGCCACGACCTGTAGCGTGCAAAACCTCGTGCCCGCCATTCCAACCGCCACCATACCGTGAGGCGCTGGCTCCCACCCTTTCCACTCTGATGGTCCCTTCTGGGTGGTGCTCTCACAGGGGCGGAGATAGGGGCTGTAGATACCGCAATGCTATCCTCTGATAGCACCTGATAACTGTTAGAGACGGGGATGAGGTTTGCCTTCGCATATCCCATCCCTCGCCGCAGCATTAACTTTCCCTCGCTTCTGCGCGGGACAACCTTCCAATCCTCCGGCATCCGGAACGGCACCTCTCCCCATCAAAGGTTCGAACTCCGGGCGCCCTCTCGATCACTCCGCCGCATATTGAATTCGGACGAAATCGTGCGGCCTCATTGGCGCGGCGAGTTTTCGCAACTACACTCCGAGTCAGGCCCTTTCACGGAAGAGCAACCTTCCCGTCAACCTAACCCCGAAGCTCAGCCACGATAGCCTCCATCGAAGCGATACGGGTCCTTAGAGCAACTCACTCACCGGCGCAGACGTGCATCACCACAGAAGGCCCAGTGGAAGCCATCCTAATTCTATCGAAAATGCCAACTTTATTAAAAGGGCTAGGTTAAAACAGTGTTAGTTACTAATTTAATAAATAAAAGAATTCCTTGGGCTCAACGAATGCTATTTTATCGTGCAAATTTATGTCACTGCCCTGCTCGTAACTAACAAATAAAATCCACTGGCTATTTTGATAATGGATGAAAACACAAAATTTGAGATCGATTACAATGTATGTTGACGGCGTGCGATCGAGAGCGATTGCAGTGAATCGCGGGCGACGCTCGGCGCGGCGAGACTCACACTATCGACACAATCGGATACAAAGAGACACAAAGTAAACTCGACTCGCCGCAAACCAGCTAATATTCCGCAGGCGCGAGTAATAAACGACCGTTCTGAACTTTTCTCTGTAATACGAAAAACACTTAAGAACAGCCAGTAACCGGCCATAGATTACACAAGGCCACTACACAATTGGATCAATGGTTTAGGGCAGGTGGATGGGGAAGATTTATTTATTTTTATTTATTTATTTAACGGGGATAACCATTTTACGCAGAGAAAGGCAAAAAGCATGTATTAGTTCCACAATTGTTTTAAAAAATATTTACAAACGGGTACAAATTACATTAAGTTGCATACTTTTTATTGAGAATTCATATATAATTTAAAATTAAAGAAGAATTTTGATTTGCAATGCATGAAAGATATTTTTAGATGGTATACAGGTACGCAAACATACCTAGTTAGGTTAATTAATCTAGACAAAATATCAATTTTAAATAATATTCAAATTAAAAAATTGAAACAGAATATTAGATATATAGTATTTGTTACAGGCCAGATGATGGTACAAAATGATAAATGTTAGTAGTAGTTATGAAAGACTCCCAGAACTCGCCGTTCACATCAATAACCAAGAACAGGAAAAACTGAGTTGAAGGGGATGATGTGGTCTATGGCGGTGCTCTTGCGAAAAATTGCAAATTTTCAACCCTGTCCCTTTTTCGACACTATGATAACTAGAAAATTGAGTTTCCCCTTATTTATTCATGTATACCCTGCAAGCTATTGCCAGGGTGTGTGGCAGGGGTTGAATGCACACCAGAATAATTCTACCCGAACATGACCCTACCGCGATCGAACAATGTTAATATGATCCCCTATCGTTCGTGGAAAAAATGACATCTTAAATCTATCTGTTCTACACTTAATCTCCCTAATTTTATACACATTATCTCTCCTACCGTAGTACGATGAGGGTAATAATACATTTTCAATATTCCCTTATGTTCTTTCCCACATGTGAAATCGATTTCTTTGCATTTGGAATTTAAGGTGTCTCAAAGGCTTTCGAATAGCTTTTTATAATGTGAACAACCCAAAATCATTCATGAATACTACGAAAGGCAAAGTGGAAAAACAAAATAAAAGTGTCATTTATAAGTTAACTTGTAAGGACTGTAGTGCTATCTACATAGGCCAAACGGGCAGATCATTAAAAGCACGAGTGGAGGGACATAAACGCTGTTTTAGGAAATGTGACCTCACGTAATCTCACTTCTGTGGGAAGAAAATCTTGGGAGCGATTTCAACCCGGAACTGATACACCAAATGGACAAAGGAATGAGGATAAGTGGGAAGAGCTGTTTATCAGAAAGAATTTGAAAAAGGGTAATTTGGTCAACGAATTATTCTTTGAACACCTCTCCCAATCCTCGAAGCATCCCTACCCTTCACGGAAAAATCTAACTACCCTTTCACGGCCCCACTGTGACCCCACTAATCGCCTTTCCTGTCGCTTAACACCTCTCTCCTCCTTCTCATCAACGCCGATGACAAACCCTCCTCCTTTCCTTCCCCTCCTTCCTCCCCCTCTCTCACCCAACCCCCTCCCCCCACAATAATAGTATATAAATGGACCGCAAATTGACTAATTTTTACCTAGGTGATGGCGTCTAAGCGCTGAAACTAGTAGTGCCAAAATAAAGAACAGTGGTAAATACATTTTGTTTTTCATGTCATGATTTTATAGACCTGAATAGGAAACAGCTTCGTTGTTTCAGCTTTTACTTCCACTAATTTTACTTCCATAATCACTTTCTCCACTTTAACTGCGCTTCTTCCTAACTTTTTTCCAATACTACTGCTACTCATCCCTGTCTCTATTTTCTTCCGCTGTACGTATATGACCACAGTTGCCTTTTCATTCATCCTTCCAGCTCACCTCGTACAGCCTCTAAAATACGTATCTATATATACATTCTCTCTCTATCGCCTGCGTGTTGTTTCCGAACTTTCCTTGTCCTCAACATTGTTCTAACATTCCATACCCCTTTTCTAACAGTATCACTTTTCTCCTATGACATCTTCCCTTTATCGTCGATTTGGACACGAGACCAGTGAGCCGAGTCCCCTAGTTTCTAGGAGTCATTGTCATTATACTGTCTATCTTAGTGGTCTCAGAATAAATAATTGAGGTGATTCCACGTTGTCTCCCTCAATATTTTTTTGGAAAAAGAGCAATTCCCTCCCGAATGCCTACTGCATTGGGAACACCGAAATGGAATGTGTAGACTCAATTAAATGCCAAGCCGTTACCCTGACTCACGATCTCTCATAAGTGAAACACATGCGGAGAATATGTGGACAAGCTAGCGAAAAATTAGGATTTATTAGAAGAGTACTAGGTAAATGTGATGAAAAGGTCAAAGAGAAATGTTATCTGTCGCTGGTTAGGCCTCATTCAGAATATGCTGCTAATATAATGTGATCCTTACGAAGTTGGATTAATTGCTGAATTGGATCGCGTGCAGCGTAGAGGAGCTAGGTTCGTAAAACGTTGTTATGATAAACTTAGTAGCGCATCCCAAATATTAGAGCAGCTAGGCTGGGAATCGCCTAAGGAGCGAAGGTTAAATTACAGATTGAATCTCTTGTATAAATTGGAAGAGAGTCTCTTTAGCAGTGATGTTGAAAATGTATTATTACCCCCATCCTACTACGGTAGGAGATATCATGTTAATAAAATTAGAGAGATTAAGTGTAGAACATATGGATTTAAGGTATTATTTTTTCCACGAGCGATTGGGGATCATAATGACATTGTTCGACCATGGTATGATCATGTTCGGGTAAAATTATTCTCGTGTGTATTCACCCCCTGCCACACACCCTGGCGGTGTCTTGCAGGGTATATATAAATAACTAAATGAACAAATACCTACGTAGTTTCTTGATGAACGTAGTGAATTAAATTAGCTTGAGTATTCCCGCTCAAGTCCACTTCATTTTCTTCTTTGGTTCTCATTATTGGTTCCAAGGCGCTCCGATCTGGTGTGCCTTTTATAGATTTTATATAGATAGACTCGTTATAGATTTTTTCCTGTTGTTTTCGCATTCATTAATCCACATTTGTCTGATGAAATATCTGCTTTCCTCGTTAAAGTTATTAGTTAATTAATTTTTTGCATGTTTTCCTGACTCTTTTCGAATCATTTAAAATTTTAAAATTCGGGCTTCACTTCATGACTACATTTTATTATTTTTAACATTGTTAGCATTGATATCATTGATACCATAGTCATTGAAATTAAATGAATAGCAACATGTACATTTCCACCTGTCTTTATTTTCGTACATCTAGTTTCAACGCTTAGGCGTCATCATCCGTAAGCGTTGCAACTAGTTGTACGTAAATAAAAAACGGTGGAAAAATACATTGTGTTCTTCATTTAATGAACATGAACTTCCACAAAGTTGAGTCTGAATCAATTGAATGGTAATTGAAATTTACACGGGAAGGTAGACAGTGCCAGGTGGACGACGAATCAGTAACACCACACTGAGACTTTTCTATCTAAAACTATAACAGAAGCATCTCAACATCAATCTCTATCGCGAAAAAAACCATATATTAAAACAAATTCTCAATAATCTAAAAGAAATTGTTACTCAAACGTCACAAACAGTTTAGCCGTTTCACTACGTCACAGCTCCCAAATAATTATTGCTACGAGGATTATAGTTCTTGTGATAATTTTAAAACATGTTGTTTGATGTCTACGATCACCTGAATCTACCGTTCATTTTTGTCTTCTTTTTACAGGCATGGTCACCTAATTTAAGCAGTTCCGTCTCCTGAAGATCGTTCCGAAGTCCTGAGAAGAGGACATCATCAAGCGACGACTGCTGCCAGAACTTTCAGACGAATTGGAAAAGCCTTGGATCTTCGTCTTTTCTCAATGCCACTTCAAATTAAGGGACTCCTGCTGGTGTGCTGGGATTTTTTTTCTGAGTTCACTATGCTCGCTCACCACAAAGTCAAACATCACGTTACTATTGTCATCTTATTAGCATTTTGTCCGACTATTTTCGCGAGTGGTGGATTACAAAAAAACCTCTTGCATCGTAAAGAGTTTCTTTGCACTGTAGAAACTTGTACCTTCTTGCAGCAAAAAAATAAAGACCACATATTATTTACTGTTTATTTTTTGTCTACTTCCTTACTGGAAAATACCTTTGCCAAAAAAAGATCAGCTAACAATTTCAATGACGCTCATTAAGATACATAATATTCTCCTGTGCAATAATCCTTATGATAAATTAGCGCAAATGATTTTCTCGTGAGTTCGCAAACACATGGCGCGTGTATGAACTAAAATAACGTAAAAACGGCAGGTCCGAAGCAGAATACTCGTAGGCAGGAATAAGCAGAGATAAATGGCATATGGATGTAAGAAAACAATGTCGTCTGATTCATCTAACACAGGGGAACACACACTCTTGGAGGCCTGCAGCAAAATTATGAGCATGAAGAAAATTTTGCAATAGTTTAGCAGTTATTTTCTCACTCATGAAAGGCAAAATTGCAGCATTCCGAGTTCAACAAAGAAAAACTATACGATTAGTCATTTTGATGTCATGCCATTACTTGTAATAGCAAATCAATAACAATGCAAATATTCTTCAAAATAACATGGTTATCAGTATTACTATTTACTACTTATAAGTATTATCCAAAGACATTTTATGCCTAATATTTCGGATCATCAGTTATAATCGCAAAATCTATGAAAAAAGTAAGTTGGCTGTTGTAAACATCGCTGCAAAATAGTTGTAACGGTGTTCGGAAAGAATTGGTTAATTTTGTTGATACTTTGGAAAATGGTTAATATCACTTCAATGTAACAAAAGATAAACAAAACAATAAATAAAAATAAAAGTATACAAATCGCTGTGTACAGCTCTCTTTCTCAGCCTGGAAGTTCTTTGAAAAGTTCACGGTGATTAATGGATAGAAAGGGTATTATTATGTCATTTTGGACAATTCCATCCAAAGACAAAATTGGGATGTAATAAATTGAAGTTGGATAAATTGCCGAATTGGATGATGCAGCGTAGAGGAGCTACATTTGTAAAACCTTGCTATGGTAAACTTTGTAGCGCATCCAATATCTAAGAGCAGATAGGCTGGGAATCACTCCCGGAGCGAAGGTTAAATTACAGACTGAAGGAAGAAGCCCTTGCATAAATTGAAAGGGGATCTATCTAAGAGCGATGCTGGAAACGTTTTATTACCCCTGCCATACACCCTGGCAGTGGCTAATATCAAAACACAATAAAATGAACAAATAACTAGGTAACAGTAATATCAGTCAAAGAAAAAATAGTTATGTAATAAATAAATAAGTAGATAGGCAGGGGACTGCATTCAGCTTTTGAGCTCCCGCTAAATTTACACTTCTCTCTTGTCATAGTATTCCACAATACACCGATATTCCATTATCGTGCCATTTACCGGACTAATTCCTTTCTCGTATATTTCTAGAGATCGCGATTTGGAGAATGACTGCATTCTCAGGCTTTGTATGCTACCGCGAAAGCGAGAAAACCCGGGTTTCGGAAGCCTGGTATTAGGCGCACATAACATGCTAGGAGGTATCCTTGTAGAGGGCTCCACTTAACTCCTGCTACCTACCACAGCCGCGAGAATGCTTCCTCATTCCCATTGGCCCATCAAACGCGCGGGCGGGGCCTTCAGGCTCTGTCGGAACACCGAGCCAATCAGCTTCGCCTATCATTCCTTCACTTGGCTCCACCCTCATGATGAATCGGCCAATGGGGTACAACGGCGAGGGTTAGAGGAGGGGACTTTATCCGCCTTAACGAGAAGCCCCAAGTCAAGCGGCACCTTCTACGAGCATACCTCCTCGCACGTTATGCGCGCCTAGTACCAGGCGTCGTAAAACTCGGAATTTCGCTAGTTTTGAACGCTTTCGCTCTCGGCTTTGCTCGACGTTTGATGCATATGTTCCAATTTTTTCATAATTTGAAGCTTCTTTCTCATTACTCTTCGAAATATAGCAGAAACAAACAATGATTTTACGATTTGTTATGGATATTACGAGAAAATTTCAAAAATAACGATTAATTTCATGATTATAACGTGATATTTCGTCATGCTAAGGATATTGAGTGTGTGTATCCAAGTGTATCTGATTCCTTGTAGCCGCCCTAGCCTCCGCGTATGTCACTAACTTCGAACAATGTTCTCATAAACAAACTAGGATCGTTATTTTCATTTTACTAGAATAACATTGGGATGCGAAAAGGAAACAAAACCAACTTTAATCGCCACGTGAGAAACGCTATTAAAACTTGGCCAAACCGAAAAGGTTAAACATTAATGTAATGCTATCACACTTGTTCTACGTATTAATTTACGGAAGGCGACAGGTTTGTTAGAGCGGCAATCATTTGAGAAATGGACCGGTAACGTAATTGGCTTGTTCTAGGTAAAAAATTAGTTCCAACATGTCATCAAAATTCTGATATCTCCATAAATAACCATACGGCAATAATTAGTGCTAACTTCGCCCCCCCCCCCTGGATCCTATTACATTTACAGCTGAAGCACCTTGGCTACGGCTATCGTTTTACGGATCTGTCCCTCTTGGGCCTCGTTTTCAACCCCGCTATCGATGGTCTAGTAAAATACAATTCTTAACCAATTCAGGGCCGGAATCATGCTCCTTACGATGATATAAATGGTAAGGATGGTCCTAACGGAGACAGGGACTTCACCCTCGGTGGCATGTGGATTCAGAGGGGCGTTTGCCCCTTAAACGTGTTCAATAATACGTTAATTTTTTAAATCTACTATTCACCAATTATTTAATTAATATCATATTGTTAAATACTGCCCTTTCTACGATTAATAATATGTGTTATTTAAATGGACGAAACTGGAGCCTTAAATATGATATTATGGTAAACAATAAATATGTCCAAATCATAATAGTCTTCATAAAAAGGATTGTAAATTAACAAAGTCTTTTACGCGAATAAATGCCCGTTAATTTATTTCAATGTTATTATTTTACTTAATTTTATAAATGTACTTTGTTTCAATTTCAAAAGAAATAATAAAATATTTCATAAAAAGTGAAATCATCAAATTTAAGTGACAACTTTTAACAAATTCACTATTGGTAAAATTCAGATTAATTTGTTCTTTAAATAATGTAATTTGTGATTATGAGTCCATTTGTCCTTTGCCTAGTATATCTGTGAGAGAAACCTACCTTTAATATAAGTTTAAAATATCTGCAAGTAATTACGATGATGCTAATTAAGATACATAACGTTCTATTGCGGATTAATTCTTGTGGTATTTGAGCGCAAGTCAACTCATGAGGCAATTTGAGGCAACTCATGGCACTACTTTGAACAAAAATTATCACTGTGGGAAGTGAAAATCGAGCATCAATGATTAGGACAAAAAAACGGCAGGGTCGGGGCAGAATAGGCAGAGACGGAAGTATGATAAGGCTAAAACCAATGGATGTTATTTGGATCGTCTAACATAGAGCCACTCATAGACGGGGGAGCTAATATACCAGAAATGAAGAACAAAGAGCAAAATGACGAATAATAAGGGGATCGTGAAATAATTCAAAATGTATTTTCTCTCTTACAAAAGGCAGAAACAGAGCATTCTAATTCAAACATAGACACAGTAAGTTATTATTATTCGTTGTAACCTTATGCGATTATTTTATTAGCATTACATTCTCATCATTAGTGAATAACTCTGATATTCTTCGACATTAAAAATATTCCGTAAAAAATTCCGATCACCAAGTATAATGGATCGTTACTTATTATGGCGAATGCTATGTCAGGATAAGTCAGCTATTGTATTGTTTATTTGGTGATTTTTCGGCAAGAAAGTCGTGGTTGTGTTCGAAATCAATTTAATAGTTGAATTGAATATAAATATATTTTTGTGAAAACCTTTGGTCGGTCTTTCGATAATTGTATGGTAACTGTGAATGCACTTTATTAATTTAATTTACGCTTCTCTCTTGTCATATAGTAGTATTCCACATTACACCGATATTCCATTATCGTGCCATTTACCTGACTAATTCTTTTCTCGTATATTTCTGGAGATCGCGATTTGGAGACTGACTGCATTCTCAGCCTTTTCAGCTCCCGCGAAAGCGAGAAAATCCGGGTTTCGGAAGCCTGGTATTAGGCGCACATAACATGCTAGGAGGTATCCTTGTAGAGGGCTCCACTTAACTCCTGCTACCTACCACAGCCGCGAGAATGCTTCCTCATTCCCATTGGCCCATCAAACGCGCGGGCGGGGCCTTCAGTCTCTGTCGGAACACCGAGCCAATCAGCTTCGCCTATTATTCCTTCACATGACTCCACCCTCAGAATGAATCGGCCAATGGGGTACAACGGCGAGGGTTAGAGGAGGGGACTTTATCCGCCTTAACGAGAAGCCCCAAGTCAAGCGGCACCTTCTACGAGCATACCTCCTCCCGCGTTATGCGCGCCTAGTACCAGGCGTCGTAAAACTCGGAATTTCGCTAGTTTTGAACGCTTTCGCTCTCGGCTTTGCTCGACGTTTGATGCATATGTTCCAATTTTTCCATAATTTGAAGCTTCTTTCTCATTACTCTTCGAAATATAGCAGAAACAAACAATGATTTTACGATTTGTTATGAATATTACGAGAAAATTCCAAAAATAACGATTAATTTCATGATTATAACGTGATATGTCGTCATGCTAAGGATATTGAGTGTGTGTATCCAAGTGTATCTTATTCCTTGTAGCCCCCCTAGCCTCCGCGTATGTCACTAACTTCGAACAATGTTCTCATAAACAAACTAGGATCGTTATTTTCATTTTACTAGAATAACATTGGGATGCGAAATGGAAACAAAACCAACTTTAATCGCCACGTGAGAAACGCTATTAAAACTTGGCCAAACCGAAAAGGTTAAACATTAATCTAATGCTATCACACTTGTTCTACGTATTAATTTACGGAAGGCGACAGGTTTGTTAGAGCGGCAATCATTTGAGAAATGGACCGGTAACGTAATTGATTTGTTCTAGGTAAAAAATTAGTTCCAACATATGTCATCAAAATTCTGATATCTCCATAAATAACCATACGGCAATAATTAGTGCTAACTTCGCCCCCCCCCCCTGGATCCTATTACATTTACAGCTGAAGCACCTTGGCTACGGCTATCGTTTTACGGATCTGTCCCTCTTGGGCCTCGTTTTCAACCCCGCTATCGATGGTCTAGTAAAATACAATTCTTAACCAATTCAGGGCCGGAATCATGCTCCTTACGATGATATAAATGGTAAGGATGGTCCTAACGGAGACAGGGACTTCACCCTCGGTGGCATGTGGATTCAGAGGGGCGTTTGCCCCTTAAACGTGTTCAATAATACGTTAATTTTTTAAATCTACTATTCACCAATTATTTAATTAATATCATATTGTTAAATACTGCCCTTTCTACGATTAATAATATGTGTTATTTAAATGGACGAAACTGGAGCCTTAAATATGATATTATGGTAAACAATAAATATGTCCAAATCATAATAGTCTTCATAAAAAGGATTGTAAATTAACAAAGTCTTTTACGCGAATAAATGCCCGTTAATTTATTTCAATGTTATTATTTTACTTAATTTTATAAATGTACTTTGTTTCAATTTCAAAAGAAATAATAAAATATTTCATAAAAAGTGAAATCATTAAATTTAAGTGACAACTTTTAACAAATTCACTATTGGTAAAATTCATATTAATTTGTTCTTTGACTAATGTAATTTGTGATTATGAGTCCATTTGTACTTTGCCTAGTATATCTGTGAGGGAAACCTACCTTTAATATAAGTTAAAAATATCTGCAAGTAATTAATATGACGCTAATAAGGATACATAACGTTCTATTGCGGATTAATTGTTGTGTTATTTGAGCGCAAGTCAACTCATGAGGTAATTTGAGGCAACTCTTGGCACTACTTTAAACTAAAATTATCACTGTGGAAAGTGAAAATCGAAATTCAATGATTAGGACAAAAAAACGGCATGGTCGGGGCAGAATAGGCAGAGACGGAAGTATGATAAGGCTAAAAGCAATGGATGTTATTTGGATCGTCTAACATATAGCCACTCATAGACGGGGAGCTAATAGTATACCAGAAATGAAGAACAAAGAGCAAAATGACGAATAAGAAGGGGATCGTGAAATAATTCAAAATGTATTTTCTCTCTCACAAACGCAGAAACAGAGCAATCTAATTCAAACATAGACACAGTAAGTTATTATTATTCATTGTAACCTTATGCGATTATTTATTAGCATTTATTGTCATCATTAGTCAATAACTCTGATATTCTTCGACATAAAAAATATTCCCTAAAAAAATCCGATCACCAAGTATAATGGATCGTTACTTATTATGGCGAATGCTAAGTCAGGATAAGTCAGCTATTGTATTGTTTATTTGGTGATTTTTCGGCAAGAAAGTCGTGGTTGTGTTCGAAATCAATTTAATAGTTGAATTGAATATAAATATATTTTGTGAAAACCTTTGGTCGGTCTTTCGCAATGATTTTTATAATTTTATGGTAACTGTGAATGGACTTTATTAATTTAATTTACGCTTCTCTCTTGTCATAGTATTCCACAATACACCGATATTCCATTATCGTGCCATTTACCGGACTAATTCTTTTCTCGTATATTTCTGGAGATCGCGATTTGGAGACAGACTGCATTCTCAGCCTTTTCAGCTCCCGCGAAAGCGAGAAAACCCGGGGTTTCGGAAGCCTGGTATTAGGCGCACATAACATGCTAGGAGGTAACCCTGTAGAGGGCTCCACTTAACTCCTGCTACCTACCATAGCCGCGAGAATGCTTCCTCATACCCATTGGCCCATCAAACGCGCGGGCAGGGCCTTCAGTCTCTGTCGGAACACCGAGCCAATCAGCTTCGCCTATTATTCCTTCACATGACTCCACCCTCAGAATGAATCGGCCAATGGGGTACAACGGCGAGAGTTAGAGGAGGGGACTTTATCCGCCTTAACGAGAAGCCCCAAGTCAAGCGGCACCTTCTACGAGCATACCTCCTCTCGCGTTATGCGCGCCTAGTACCAGGCGTCGTAAAACTCGGAATTTCGCTAGTTTTGAACGCTTTCGCTCTCGGCTTTGCTCAACGTTAGAAGCATATGTTCCAATTTTTTCATAATTTGAAGCTTCTTTCTCATTACTCTTCGAAATATAGCAGAAACAAACAATGATTTTACGATTTGTTATGAATATTACGAGAAAATTCCAAAAATAACGATTAATTACATGATTATAACGTGATATTTCGTCATGCTAAGGATATTGAGTGTGTGTATCCAAGTGTATCTTATTCCTTGTAGCCCCCCTAGCCTCCGCGTATGTCACTAACTTCGAACAATGTTCTCATAAACAAACTAGGATCGTTATTTTCATTTTACTAGAATAACATTGGGATGCGAAATGGAAACAAAACCAACTTTAATCGCCACGTGAGAAACGCTATTAAAACTTGGCCAAACCGAAAAGTTTAAACATTAATATAATGCTATCACACTTGTTCTACGTATTAATTTACGGAAGGCGACAGGTTTGTTAGAGCGGCAATCATTTGAGAAATGGACCGGTAACGTAATTGACTTGTTCTAGGTAAAAAATTAGTTCCAACATATGTCATCAAAATTCTGATATCTCCATAAATAACCATACGGCAATAATTAGTGCTAACTTCGCCCCCCCCCCCTGGATCCTATAACATTTACAGCTGAAGTACCTTGGCTACGGCTATCTTTTTACGGAATTGTCCCTCTTGGGCCTGGATTTCACCCCCGCTATCGATGGTCTAGTAAAATACAATTCTTAACCAATTCAGGGACGGAATCATGCTCCTTACGATGATATAAATGGTAAGGATGGTCCTAACGGGACAGGGACTTCACCCTCGGTGGCATGTGGATTCAAAGGGGCGTTTGCCCCTTAAACGTGTTCAATAATACGTTAATTTTTTAAATCTACTATTCACCAATTATTTAATTAATATCATATTGTTAAATACTGCCCTTTCTACGATTAATAATATGTGTTATTTAAATGGACGAAACTGGAGCCTTAAATATGATATTATGGTAAACAATAAATATGTCCAAATCATAATAGTCTTCATAAAAAGGATTGTAAATTAACAAAGTCTTTTACGCGAATAAATGCCCGTTAATTTATTTCAATGTTATTATTTTACTTAATTTTATAAATGTACTTTGTTTCAATTTCAAAAGAAATAATAAAATATTTCATAAAAAGTGAAATCATCAAATTTAAGTGACAACTTTTAACAAATTCACTATTGGTAAAATTCAGATTAATTTGTTCTTTAAATAATGTAATTTGTGATTATGAGTCCATTTGTCCTTTGCCTAGTATATCTGTGAGAGAAACCTACCTTTAATATAAGTTTAAAATATCTGCAAGTAATTACGATGATGCTAATTAAGATACATAACGTTCTATTGCGGATTAATTCTTGTGGTATTTGAGCGCAAGTCAACTCATGAGGCAATTTGAGGCAACTCATGGCACTACTTTGAACAAAAATTATCACTGTGGGAAGTGAAAATCGAGCATCAATGATTAGGACAAAAAAACGGCAGGGTCGGGGCAGAATAGGCAGAGACGGAAGTATGATAAGGCTAAAACCAATGGATGTTATTTGGATCGTCTAACATAGAGCCACTCATAGACGGGGGAGCTAATATACCAGAAATGAAGAACAAAGAGCAAAATGACGAATAATAAGGGGATCGTGAAATAATTCAAAATGTATTTTCTCTCTTACAAAAGGCAGAAACAGAGCATTCTAATTCAAACATAGACACAGTAAGTTATTATTATTCGTTGTAACCTTATGCGATTATTTATTAGCATTTATTCTCATCATTAGTGAATAACTCTGATATTCTTCGACATTAAAAATATTCCGTAAAAAATTCCGATCACCAAGTATAATGGATCGTTACTTATTATGGCGAATGCTATGTCAGGATAAGTCAGCTATTG
>CM073775.1:31893739-32004211 GCA_037158775.1 Hetaerina titia | reverse complement strand
ATGTTATTTGGATCGTCTAACATAGAGCCACTCATAGACGGGGGAGCTAATATACCAGAAATGAAGAACAAAGAGCAAAATGACGAATAATAAGGGGATCGTGAAATAATTCAAAATGTATTTTCTCTCTTACAAAAGGCAGAAACAGAGCATTCTAATTCAAACATAGACACAGTAAGTTATTATTATTCGTTGTAACCTTATGCGATTATTTATTAGCATTTATTCTCATCATTAGTGAATAACTCTGATATTCTTCGACATTAAAAATATTCCGTAAAAAATTCCGATCACCAAGTATAATGGATCGTTACTTATTATGGCGAATGCTATGTCAGGATAAGTCAGCTATTGTATTGTTTATTTGGTGATTTTTCGGCAAGAAAGTCGTGGTTGTGTTCGAAATCAATTTAATAGTTCAATTGAATATAAATATATTTTTGTGAAAACCTTTGGTCGGTCTTTCGATAATTGTATGGTAACTGTGAATGCACTTTATTAATTTAATTTACGCTTCTCTCTTGTCATATAGTAGTATTCCACATTACACCGATATTCCATTATCGTGCCATTTACCTGACTAATTCTTTTCTCGTATATTTCTGGAGATCGCGATTTGGAGACTGACTGCATTCTCAGCCTTTTCAGCTCCCGCGAAAGCGAGAAAATCCGGGTTTGGGAAGCCTGGTATTAGGCGCACATAACATGCTAGGAGGTATCCTTGTAGAGGGCTCCACTTAACTCCTGCTACCTACCATAGCCGCGAGAATGCTTCCTCATTCCCATTGGCCCATCAAACGCGCGGGCGGGACCTTCAATCTCTGTCGGAGCACCGAGCCAATCAGCTTCGCCTATTATTCCTTCACATGGCTCCACCCTCAGAATGAATCGGCCAATGGGGTACAACGGCGAGGGTTCGAGTAGGGGAATTTATCCGCCTTAACGAGAAGCCCCAAGTCAAGCGGCACCTTCTACGAGCATACCTCCTCCCGCGTTATGCGCACCTAATACCAGGCGTCGTAAAACTCGGAATTTCGCTAGTTTTGAACGCTTTCGCTCTCGGCTTTGCTCGACGTTAGATGCATATGTTCCAATTTTTTCATAATTTGAAGCTTCTTTCTCATTACTCTTCGAAATATAGCAGAAACAAACAACGTATTTACGATTTGTTATGGGTATTACGAGAAAATTCCATAAATAACGTATTGATTTCATGATTATAACGTGATATTTCGGCATGCTAAGGAGATTGAGCGAGTGTATCCAAGGGTCTTTTTGCTTGTAGCCGCCCTAGCCTCCGCGTTTGTCACTAACATCGAGCAATATTCACATAAACAAACTAGGATCGTTATTTTCGTTTTACTAGAATATCATTAGGATGCGAAAGGGAAACAAAATCAACTTTAATCGCCACGTGAGAAACGCTATTAAAACTTGGCCAAACCGAAAAGGTTAAACATTAATTCAATGATATAATACTGTTACCCAAGCTATGTGATTTTTCGGGTACCAGGTCTTCCTGGGAAACCATAAACGGCACAGGGAAAGGAACTGCCCCCCTTACCCTGATGTGTGAATTTCACACGCCGTCGGGCTTAGTAGGGGGTAAACTCTATCATGACCTACCAAACCGACCTTCGGGTTCATTACTCTGTTTATGGTTTTTTATAATTCTGTTGTACGTATTAATTTACCGAGTGCGACAGGTTCATTATAGCGGCAATCATTTTAGAAATGGACTGGTTACGTAATTGGCTGGTTCTAGGTAAAAATTTAGTTGCAACATATTTCATCAAAATTCTTATGCCTCTATTAATAACCATATGGCAATGATTAGTGCTAACTATACCAGGATTCTTAGAACTCCGAGTTGTAGTTGTCGGGGGTGTCTTCTGTTCTTTTAACTGCTCTGGTTTACTTTTTTCAAATTGTTCTCAGGCAATTAATTTTCTTCAAATCATAAATTTTATGTTTTAATTTAGTTGATATAGAGGATTTATTTTCATAGACAGTGCGATAAGTTTCACGGATATTTGGGCGAATATTGTAAAGAAGTAAATCGCAGTTTTCTGGAATTTGACCGTATTTATTTGTCGAAAATTTACAAAGGTAATCCTTCCTCCTTTCATCCTTTTAGGTGATATCAAACATTAAAATTAAACATTAAACACGAAAGGAAAAACATATTTTTATCAAACAATTAATTTATTCAGTGCAAGTAATACATGCAAGTTTACAGTTTTACACCCATGACGAATCACAAAATAAAATGTTGATACCACAAACGCATAATTAAATGTTGAAAGAATTTCTTTTGAAATTAAAACATTTTAGACTCAAAGATTGCCATTAACCAGCCCAAATATGCACGTTTACAAGATCAATACAGTTTTAGGATATCTGATAGTAGAATGAGGTGAAAACTACAATAAATTCAGCTTTCATTAGAGGATGCGCTTGTATAATATTCTGAAGGGTATACACATGAGAGCGATAAAAGAGCTCCATCCGCTCCTACAAAATTAAGAAAATAACTGTCTATAATAACTATTTCCATAAAAATATATTGGGATGAGAAGGCAAAAATTAATTTGCCATAGCCAGTCTTTTATTTGATTTATCGACAATGTATTTCAATCTCGACTACAATCAGATACATATGTACTCGTACAACAACACAGGTACACGCACACTGCTCAATGATGGATAAAGCTCACAATTGACTTCACACGCAACAATATTAACTCAAAATATTTACACTACAGTTACTCAGTTATTTTAGGTATTTGAGAAAGCAGACTTCAACAGGCCAGTTTTCAAACACAAAACACCTCTTAAGTAACACTTCGACGTGAGCTTGTTTTCAACAGGTAACAAGTCCGATGTGTACAAATCTTGTCCACACTTTTCTTGAACTTACTCAAATTCTCGTCGTCTTCAATGTCCACCCAACCACTTTTTCTCAACACTCCCCTTTTCTACAAGTCATAGACACAAGATGCTGTTCGGACTTAGGACAGGAAAAGAATACCTGTAGGAGAATTGACTGATAACCACGAAATCATGAACAGGTACAATTTTTTTTCACTTCCTGCACTTTCACGTAATTCCTAAAAACAGATTCACTTGATTCCTGAGGATATTAACTAGTAAAACTATTATAATCATACTGATATTAGCTGAAAATCGGGCTAAAAATCTTTCACCTGAACAACAAATTATGAAAAAACTAACAACAACAAAACATCAAACCAGAAATTGGTTCATCTGACAATGGTTATGGTGCAAAACTCAGCTCTATAGCCATGAGTTCTATTCGATACTTATTACTCATTGCTTCCTGAGGAGGCATCTGGAACTCAACCAGCGATGATGGGATTATTGCACAGGGTCACTCACACCAAGAAATCCATTAACTCTGGGAAATTATGTTCATCAGTGCACTCATCACTTGACCTCAGCAAAGGTCAAAGACCTCTCTTTTATCATGTGGTCCTCTCTTACTTTTCTCTCAACATCCCAGGTCGCCATATTCTTTTACCCTTCAACCCCTGGTTCAGCTTATCGCTGAGTCTCCTTCTCTGCTGCAGCTGCGACTATTGCTGTGGTAATTACTCCAATAGAAGGAGCGGTATGATCTAATTCGTACATTTCGGCAGACATCTGGATAAGACTCCCTTGGTTACCAACAACCCACGTAGAGGCGAATTCTTCTTCTTCAGGCCACTACGAAGGACGAATGTTCCGGGAAAGTCGATCAGTTATACGTCATTATTTTTGTTGTGCAGGAAGAGTTGGTGGCTCTAAATAGCCTGAAAGTTGAAAGAAAAAACACTGTAAAAAGTTATAATCACGCATAGAATTACATGTTTTACATGCGGATTTCATGACGATTCATTATGAACGAAAAGAAAGCGTCACATTGTCATAAAAAGGTGTTGGTTTGGAATCATTGGACACACGAACCTACATATGAATCTACAAAATACGCCGCAAGCCGCCTCAAAGGCGTGTGGCAGAGGGTAGTAGGGCACCAGCCATACATGCAGAAATATTGGTTCATATCTGCATTTGAATGCACATTAGTTCAAATATCCGTGCGTGCAAATATACACATACATACCTACATACTGGAGGCTTGGGAAGAGCTGGAGGTGGGAGTGAAAGTCGGAGGGGAATTCGTAAAATCAGTTAGGTTTGCTGATGACCAGGCTTTGGTTTGTCAGTCGGCCAAGGGGTAGCAAGCATTGCTGAGTGAATTGGAAATACAGTGCAATAGATATGGGATGAGAATAAATATTGATAAAACAAAGGTCATGTGAGTTTCCAGAAAGAAAAAGGCTAAGCTAAACATTAAAACTGGAGGGAAAAAAATAGGACAGTCCATAAACAACAAACATTCGAGCGTGAACATGTGCCTACATGTGATCATACCATTGAAATGATATATCGAATTTCTTCAAGGATTGGTGATTCGTATCATACGTTACCGATTTTATATAATATCTGGATAAAATAGACAAAGATTATTTCAGACGAAACTTAACCAACAGAAAAACACAAATCATTTGATTATTTTAATGCTGACTCGGAAGTAATAGCCCTATCGCTGTGCATGTAACATTGGTAGGTGAGTTGAGAGAGAGAAGGGAAATTTACCACAACAACGGTCGCCACAGGTAATAACTTTTCCATGACACCAAATCCTTCAGCACCACCAGGGAAAACATAAATGGCGACACATCGATCAATGATTATACCGCTGGATCACGAACTAACATCACCCGTCACATGCCCTACATCTCGGCAAACACGGTAAAGATGTAAGCGCTAAAATGCGTAAGGCTAGTATCCTCTCATAAGCAAAAAAAACTTATAATTTAATTCGTAACTTTAACTGAAATGACAAGGAATGAAAAATCTAAAACTATTAATGAATATAATCACGCACATATCACAAATATACCTTAGAGTAAATATTCATTTTCTTATAGAGGCAAATATAGCGAAATTAGTTTATGGGAATAAAGAAAACACAGTAACGTAAACGTGAAAATAACCTTTAAAAAGAATGTTCGTAAAAGAATGAGACGGAAATTAGGTTTTCACAAATTTGAAGCTTCATCATATCGGAAGTTTAAGTATCATCGAGGTTTTTTGGAACACGAAGGTCATAGTAGTAGGGATATAAAAAGAAGGATTGCGTTACGTTAAGAACCTCTTGCCAAAGAAGCTTGAGGAATTGATGAGAGGATCGATGAGTAAGGACGTTAAGAAAAGGTTAGGGTAAGTCTTGATGTGGAGCGTGGTTGTATGGAAAACAAACGAAGAAGCACTAGGCATGGTGAAAGGGGTGGAGAGAGAATTGTTGGGAGAAATCCGAAGGAGGCAGGAAAGATGAGCACAAAGCATTTTGATTGGTGGTGGGATATTAAAGACTGTGATAGAGGGGAAAAACGTTAGGCAAGCGAGGTGACGGTAGGAATGGGATAGTGATGCTGGACGGAACGTGGAGAGGTAGAATGAATGCGGAATTTTAGAAGGGTTTTTGTATTACTGGGTGTTGCCGTCTTGTTAGGCAAGGTTTATCAATATAGCTGTGGTTAATACGAGTGCCCATGCAAAGCCTTCATAAAAAGAACAAATGATAAAAAGCATTTCGGACATGTATATCACATCCAAAAATCCAATCTACCGAAGGTTAGCTTTAATAATTGAGGGAAAGTCCGCCTAGCACTTGTGATAATTCACTCGTAAACATTGGTTGGGGACCAGTTCCTCTCCTTGTCCCGCCTGTAGTTCACCAGAATATTTATTTCGGTATTTATTTGGTATTCCATTGTTAAGGATAGATTTTGGATGGACAAAGGCCGACAATGGACAAGATACAATACCTTTCCTCTCACAAAAAAAACACAACCTGAGACCCAACACTAAAATGAACTATTCTATAATCCCCGAAAACCTACTTCTACCCTTCATCCCGTCCAACATGCCTATCCTATTCCTGCCCCTTCCTCGCTTGTCTAATATGTCCCCCTCTATCAAAGTCGACAACATTCCATCGCCAAACAAAATGTTCTGCAACCGTCTTTCCAGCCTCAGGACCTCTCCCAAAAATGCCCTCTGCTCTCTAACATGCTTCGTACTCTTTCGTTTGTTTTCCTTTCTGTCCACTTTATCTTTTCCATCCTTCTCCACACCACATCACAACAAAATCTACAATATACTCCTATCATCTTGCTTCAATGACCATGTTTCCGCGCCGAAAATAGTCTACGTTCCATATCCAAGCTAGTATTTTCTTAACGTCCTTTCTCAATGTCCCTCTCATCCATTACCGCCTTATAAAAATTTCTTTGCTTTCCCCAATTCGTTTCTTGATGTCCACCCTATTTTGACCATTTTCCGAGATTTCCGAGATATTTAAAGTGCTTCGCTTGCTCTAGTTTATGATCTTCTATTTTACCGGTTTCACAGAGCTTTCCTCTTACTCGAAAACAACACGATATTTGTTCTGTTTACATTTTTTCTTATTCCATTCCTATGCGAAATGTTCATTGACTGCCCAAAAGGGCAAATATATACCGTCCTGGTGAGTGAAGTATCCACCTTTACCGGTCATTGTACATACACAATGGCTTTCTAATGCGCTCGGGAATACTTCCAACCCCTTGGCTGATTGACAAAGGAAAGCTTCATCATTCGATAATTAAACTGATTTTATGAATTCCCCCATGACTCTTATCTATCTCCAGTTCTCCCCCATGCCTCTTTGACCATCTCCTCCGCATATTCGTTGAACAGCACATTTACTAATGGACACCTCTGTCTTACTCATCTTTCTAACATTGCCCATGCGGACTCTAAATACGCTACTCGCACCCGAGCAGTCTGAGAGACAGGTTGCAGATTAGTCACATATCTATCAAGCTACTCTTATTACCCGAAATACATTGATGAATTCTACCCTATATACTATATCGGCCGCCTTCTATAAATCTAAGAAAATAAATATTATAACCTTTAATTTATCATTCTAACCTTGATGTCTGCAAACCTATCTTTAATGTATCTTCTGTTCTTATCGTTTCGTTTGAAGCTTTCAACGTCTCCTTTTTTATGCGTTGTCATTTTCATCTCTTGTAACTTTCTATCCTCTAATTGTCAAATCTCTGTTCTAACATGTAAATTTCCTCTGTACGCCACTAGAACCCTTTCTTACCGTTCCAAACATTGCTTCTACATCCCATTTCCTCAACTTTCTTTCCTGTTCTATACTCTTTTAAGTCTGAAACTACACTTCAATAGCACAAAATAATGATTCAAATCTGCATCAGCTGCGAATTTATCAGGTATTGCCTAATTAGGAACTTTCCATATCCTCGCACTGCGTCTTCCACCACGCTTCTTTCACTCTATTTTCTTCCGCCTAAGTATATTATTATTATTAGGTAATCTACCGGTTAAGGTAGGTTTTTTGGATGGACACAACTATCAAATAAACATTTTGTAACTCCAAACAAAACCCAATCCAGCAACCTTATCTACATCAGGTCCCTCTTCATCTCTGTGTACTTCTTTCCTCCCTCCATCCCGTCCAACATCCCTATCCTGTTCCTGCCCTTTCCTCGCTTGCCCAACATTCTCCCCTCTATTACCTTCTTCAACATTCCACCAGCGCTCAATACGCCTTTCATCCATTTTTCCTGCCTCCATAGGATTTCTCTCAACAAACCCCTCTCCTCACCCACCATCTCTAGTACTTCCTCATTTGTTTTCCTTTCAGTCCATCTCACCTTTTCCATTCTTCTCCACACCCACATTTCAAAAGCCTCCAATCTACGTCTATCCTCCTGCTTCAGTGACCACGTTTCCGCGCCGTACATAGCTACGCTCCATATCAGAGTTTTTACGAGTCTTGTCTTAACATCCCTACTCAACGTCCCCGTCATCAACTCCCTCCTCCTTGAGAAAGCCTCCTTGCCTAGCGCAATTCTTCTCCTTACGTCCCTACCACTTTGACCGCATTGGTCCAAAACACTTCCGAGATATGTTATTTGCTCTACCTGCTCTATTTTTTCCCCGCCTATTTTAATATTTAGCTTAGCCTTGTTCTTTCTGGAAAATCGCATAACCTTTGTTTATTAATGTTGATTCTCATCCCATATTTATCGCACTGAACCTCCAATTCACTCAGCAATGCTTGCAACCCCTTGGCTAACTGAGCCATTAATGCTTGGTCATCAGCAAACCTAACCGATTTTACGAATTCCCCTCCGACTTTCATTCCTGCCTCCAGTTCTTCTCATGCCTCTTTAATCATTTCCTCTACATATACGTTGAACAGCACCGGTGACAATGGGCAACCCTGCCTTACACCTCTTCCTAACACTGCCCATCCGGACTCTCCGTTCCCCACTCGCACCTGAGCAGTCTGAGACATGTACAGGTTGCGGATCAGTCTCCTGTCCCTCCAATCCATTCCTATTTTCGGCAATACAAGCATTAATTTGTTCCAATTCACTCTATCAAACGCTTTTTCGAAATCTACAAAACAGGCAAAAACGTCCTGATTGTATTCTATATTCCTCTCGACTAGTGATCTCATTACTGCAATGGCATCACGCGTACCTCTTCCTTTCCTGAACCCAAACTGATCATCCCCTAAGTAATCATTTGCCTTACTCTCTATCCTTTTGTTGATGATCCTGAGAATAACTTTAGCTGCGTGGGATATCAAACTTATTGTTCTGTAATCCTCACATGACGTAGCCTTTGCCTTTTTTGGAATAGGAGCTAACACCGATCTCACAAAATCTTCCGGCCAGATTCCTTCCTCATAGATACTACGAATCAGTCCATATAGTCTTCTTCCCACATTTACCTAAACATTTCAACAGTTCTACAGGAATGTTGTCCACCCCCAAGGCCTTATTTGCTTTCATCTCCTTTAATGCCCTTTCTATTTCATCGTAGAGTATGCCTGGATCTAAGCTATCTTTTTCTACCTCATGTTCCTTTCTATGTCTAACACTGAACTCTTTATACTTCCTTCAACATAACTCTGTCCTAACATTCCTCCATTTCCTTCTCACATCTGTCCTTCTAATCATCTCATCCGAAGTGCATGGTTTTCCCTCTGCTATTCCTATTTACTCTTTCTATAGTTTTGCTTGCGGCTTTAGATATCCCTATTTTTATCCATTCTCATTTTCCTCTATGGTACCCAGCTCCTTACCCCCACTCATAATTTTCTCCACTACATGCTGATACTCCTTTCTTGTCGATTTCGTTAATGCTTCAACATTCCATTTCCTCGGCTGTATTCCCTGTTTTATCTATTTGAGTGGGATGCTATACTTCATTGTTACTAAATTGTGGTCTGAGTTTACATCCACTTCCGGGTAAGCGTGCTTATTGATCACGTTGTACCTAAATCTGAGCCTAACCATAACATTGTCTAACTAATATCATCCTAAATCCATAGGATTTTTTTCATTTATATCCAAACTTTTGTGGTAACTAAACCAGGTGAACGTCATGATTAACCTCAGTCTCCTGCAAAGCTCAATCGCTTTCTCCCCGTGGTCATTTTTTTGCTGTTCATAATCGGAAGTTTCCCACCTAACTACCATATCTTCCTTTGCTCAACGTCGCATTCCAATCCCCCATCACCATCAAATGTTTCCCTGCAGGAACACACGCGAATATATGATCTAACTGATCGTATATCCTATCGACTTCTTCCTCATTATAATTTGCTTGGTGGCATTTACACCTGAACAATGACTAAGTTCGTTGGTTCTGCTTTTATCTCAACTAGTAACATTCTATCTGTTGCTTGCTCTACGTTTACTATGCTTCTTCCTACCTTTTTATTTAATAGTATTGCAACCCGTCGCTGGACCTTCCTCTCCACTGTATATTATCGTACCCTATATCATGCATTCCAGTGATCTCCGCTATACTTCCATCTCACTATGCAGACACCTAAAACATCTATATTTCTTCTTACTATCACTCGCTTTCTATTCTTTAATTTTTCTCTCCTCAACGTTACCCCTATCCCAATACCCCCTATTTCCTCTCTCCACATCTCGCTTATAATAATTTCTAATTTACTTGTTCTCAACGTCGTCCAAACATTCCATATTGGTATTCCAACTAAAGCGGTATACTTTTGTTCTGCTGTTGTTGCCTTTGCTTCGGAGGATTTTTTGAGATGACGACCACGGGTGCCTTTGCCTTTCCCGCTTAAGGTTACGACACACGGCCGATTGGGCCGGGATCCGCAGTTGCCAGGACACATATTCTCCTTTGTGTCCATCAAAGCAATCTTGGGAATGGTAATTGAGGTGGCTTCCCGTTGCCTTCCCCAATAGTGTTTTTGACATGAAATCACTTTGAATGTCCCACCACTGGGGTCAGACGCCTTTGCAGCAGTCTCACTGAGGAATAGACGCAGCGCGCACTGCCCATCCCGACTTTCCATCCACCACAATTACCTAAGCAATATGAGATGCATACAGGTCGCGGAAAAGTGACCGACCCCTCCAATCAACTCCTATTGGCCATGGTAAATTCATTAATTTCATTGATTCTAATCCATTCGAAATCTACAAACCAAACAAATGCGTACTGATTGTACTTAATGTTATTTTCTATTAGTGACTTAACTCCCAAAACAAAGAAGGCAGCCTAAAAAAAAGTCATTTCCACACGCAGCTAAAGTGGTATTTACGATCATCAATTAGAGGCTGGAGAGGACGAAAAATGATTATGGGATAGGGAGTTTGGGTTCAGAAAGGGGAAGAGGTTTGCGTGAGGCCACAGCAGTACTTAGGTCACTCATAAAAAAGAGCATTAAATACAATCAGAAAGCACAAGATCATACTTTACAATCAGTATGTGTTAGTTCCATAGATACTATGGAGAAAAAATGGAAACATACCAATAAGGAGATATCGAAAGCCGTAAACAAAACTATAGGAACGGTAAGTAGGAAAAGGACAAGGAAATCATGGATTAAGGATGAGAAATATGAAAGAGAGACGAGGAGGGTAATGGAAGAAGTTAAATACAGAGATAGGTAGAAGGAAGTATAAAGAGTTTCATAATAAACTGAGGTGGGAAACAAACTGAGCAAAAGAGGGATGGAAAGTGGAGTGCGAGGATACTGAAAGTTTGCAGAAGGGTGAAATTTTTGAGTCAAAGAGGAAGGTGAAGGAACCATCTGGAAGTAAGACGGAAAGTCCGTGGAAAAAACAAGAAAAGTCAGAAAAAATATTACTTGAACCAGTCAAGGGAGATGGAAGGAAAATATGGATGAACAGTATTGTAAATAACTTAGTGCAGCAAGCTTAGAAATAGAGAGAGAATACCGTGTACATGAATATATCTTAGCTCCAGGCTTAGTCGACGGTGAGATAGAAAAGGAATTACTGCAATTGTAATCAAATAAGGGCGTGGGAGTAGACAATCCCTGCAGAACTATTTACAGGTTTAGGAAAATGTGGGGGGAAGAGTTTTTATGGACTAATTCATAGCGTTGGCAGGAGAAGAATTTAGCCGGAAGACTTTGTGATATCAGTGTTAGTTCCTAATCCAAAAAAGGTACATGGTAAATCATTACTTAGGGCATGATCAATTTGGGTTCAGGAAGGGAAAGGTACATGCGATGCCATTGCAGTAATGTGATCACTAATCGAGGGGAATATAGATCACAATCAGAACGTTTTTGCTTGTTTCATAGATTTTGAAAAGGCTTTTGAAAGAGTGAATTGGTATAAAACCAATGAGTATTCTTCCACATATACGTTGAACAGCACCGGTGACAATGGGCAACCCTGCCTTACACCTCTTCCTAACACTGCCCATCCGGACTCTCCGTTCCCCACTCGCACCTGAGCAGTCTGAGACATGTACAGGTTGCGGATCAGTCTCCTGTCCCTCCAATCCATTCGTATATTGCAGAAAATAGGAATATATATAAAATTAGAGGGAGGCTATATATATATATATATATATGTATATATATATATTATATTGAAGGCTAATCCACAGCCTGTACAAGGCTCAGGCAGCTCAGGTGCGAGTAGGGAATGGAGAGTCCGGATGGGCAGCGGATGGAAGAGGGGTAAGGCAGGGTTGTCCATTATCTCCGATGCTGTTCAACGTATATGTGGAGGAAATGATTAAAGAGGCATGGGAAGAACTAGAGGTAGGAATGAAAGTCGAAGAGGAATTCGTAAAATCGGTTTGGTTTGCTGATGACCAAGCATTAGTGGCTCAGTTAGCCAAGGGGTTGCAAGCATTGCTGAGTGAATTGGAGGTTCAGTGCGATAGATATGGGATGAGAATCAATATTAGTAAAACAAAGGTTGTGTGTTGTTCCAGAAGGAGAAAGGGTACATTAAATATTAGAGTAGCAGGGCAAAAACTCAAGTACGTGGAACAGTTTATATATCTCAGTGTTTTGGACCAAAATAGTCAAAATAGCCACTTCTGCTGCTCATATGGAGGAAATTGTTAAAGGGGCATCGGAATAATTGAAAATACGGGTGAAAGTTTGTAGAGAATTCATAAACTTAGGTTTACTGAGTGCAAAAATAATTGCTGACAGTATTAGAAAATCATACTGAAAGGCATAGGATCAGATACAAACTAAACATAACAAAGGTTAAGAGGTTTTAAAGAAATTGAAAAGCCAAGGTGAACAAAATATGAGGGAAAAATCTAGAGCAGTTGGAGCATTTCTGCTATCTCAGAAGAATTCTGCATCACAATAGCCTAAGTAGTAGGGAATTAAGGCAAATATTTCATTTGGGAAAGAAGGTTTCACAAGGAGGAGGGAATTGATGACAGGGACATAGAGTAAGGATGTTTAAGATAAGGTTAATCAAAACCTTGATATGGAGCTTTGTTTTTCTTATTGGTCATTAGAGCAGGATGTTAGGTGTAGATTGGAGGTATTTTAAATGCGGTTGAGGAGAATGATGGAGATAGTGAAATGGAAAAAAAGGAAAACTAATGAGGAAGTGCACATCATGGAGGAGGGGGAAGAGGGAGGACTGTTGGGGGAAATTCAAAGGAGGCAGGAAAAGTGACAGCAGAGCATTTTGACTGGTGATGAAATCTTGAAGGCTACGAAAGATGGCAGAACATAATACACGTAAGAGGGAAGAAAATAATATGTGAATTAGACTGAATGAATGAAGTTAAAAATTATTTGGAATTTAATAAGGGTTTATGATGAGTATGATATATTGGGATGTTGAAGATTGTGATTGAGGAGAGAACATTAGGTAAGCGAGGAAGAGACTCAGAATGGGACAGGCATGTAAGAACGATTGAAAGGAGGAAGGAAGTACATGTATGTAGATCAAAAGGGGTCTAAAATAGAGTTGGATGACAGGCTATGTTTTGTTGGACAGCCATGGGAATTATATTTGCACCATCTTGGCCCATAGTACTATTGAAATAGGTTAAGTGTAAACCACCCACTCTAGTTTTTGCCCTCTTAATTTAATGTTTAACCAAACCTTCCTATTTCTCAAAATACTCAAAATCTTTGTCTTTTTTTAGTTCTTTAATTCTCATCCTTTTTCTATGACACTGGTTTTCTAATTCTCTCAGCAAAGACTGCAGTTAGGAATACTCTGGCTAAATGAAACTTGGTCATCCCCAGATCTGACTTTTTGAATTTTCTGATTATTTTCACTCCTACCTCCAGGTCTTCTTAAGCCTTCATAATGATTTCCTCCCGGCATAGGCAGAAAAATAAAACGAGTAATAAAGAGTAACCACAAAAAAAGGGTTAAACCATAAACACAGTAATCAACCCCAAGGTCCGTTTAGTAGGTGATGGTAGAGCTCACCCATGTACTAAGCCCGACGTCGTGTGAATATTCACACATCAGGGTAGGGGGGCCAGTTCCTTTCCCTGTGCCGGTTATGGTTTCCCAGAAAGATCTGGTACCCGAAAAATCAACTAGCTTGGGTGGAGCTGAAGGTGCCCAGAGTGCCTTGCCCGGGAATTGAAACCGTGACCCTCCGGTCAGTAGTCCAACGCTATACCCACTAGACCACCGCGACCCACAAAAAAAAGGGTTAAATGGATAAAAATCTTTGAATTGAAAACTATCATATTATTCAATTTTCCTAATTATTATTATGAGCAAAAGACATTCCAATCCACTATGACATTTATCATCTCCATGCGATAATCATGATTTTTAATGCACTTTGAGGATTTTAAGGCATTTGACAAAGAAGAGTGGTCAAATTTTTGGAAATTTGGACGAGTATTGCAAAATATATGAGTATATTTGAAAGATAGGGGACTTAATCAAAACTTTGACAAATATCAGGCAGTAATCAGACCATGAATCTGTAGGTTCAGTGAAAGACAAGAGAGTGATACGGCATTGCCCATTATCTCCAATACTTGTCAAGGTATATGCTGAGGATATGTTAAGGGTGGGATGGAAAGGGCAAAAGTTATAAATTAAAGCAGGCGGCAAGATGATTATGTCAGTTAGGTTTGCAGGTGATCCAGTAATAGAGAGTAAGACAGCCAAGAGAATGCAGTCATTATTACGCCCATTACAGAAAAAATGCAAGATGTATAGGGTGCCGATTAATCACAATAAAGCTCAAGTACAGAGATTCAGGAGGGATAGAGAATCTGAGCCAAACATGAAAACAGAAGGTAATACAACAGAGTAGGTGGAGCAGTTCAAGCACATATTTAGCATGTAATTTAGGGTTAAAGGGGAATAGTAGTACAGGGACATTAGGAGAATTACATTAGCAAGAAGTAGAGAGTTGATGGTGAGTACAACGAGTAAAATTGTGGAAAAAAGATTACTGAAGACTTTAATATGAAGGGTGGTGCTCAAAGGATGTGAGATATGGTATTTGAGGCAAAAGAATGAATATAGTTTGGAGGCTTTTAAGATGTGTGTGTCATTGAGAAGCACAGAAAAAATGAGTTAGCAATAGACAAACACCAAAATTCTAAATAGGATAAGTCGAGAGAGAAAATAATAGGGGAAAATCCAAAAGAGATAGTTAAAATGGACAAAGGAAATATGGAAAGGTAGTGGCATGTCAAAGGGCATGATAGAATAGAGAATGCTGGTCCATTGAAAATACACAGGAAAGAAGAGAATAGGCTTTTTAGAGAACATGAGGGTAGGTAAAAGTTATGCAGATTTATTTTTTATTTGGTAACCTACGTTTTAAGGTAGGTTTTGGGTGGGCACAGACTTAATATGCCTTCATTTCTCACATCAATGAAGAGCATTTGGACGGGTGATGGAATGCTGAAGACTATGACAGAGGAGAGCTAAGGTAGGAGGCAAGTATAGAATTGTTGGACTGAATGAAAGCAGGCAAAAAATATGTTGAGCTGAAAATGTTATTGCACTGTCAGGTTGTGTCTTGTTAGGCACAGCTTAGAAATTAATTAGTTAAGATTTAATTAAGAATTAATGGCACTTGGCCTGCAGCCATCCAACACCTACCCTTAATGGTAGACTACCACATAATAATAGTTTTCACAACTCTCCTACCATCCAAATCAGAGAGGGCATATGATATTTTTCCTTGTTGTTCACAAGTAGCATTGTACAATCTTTCTGGTTCTTTTAATTTTCACCCAGTGTTGAACCTTTGATTCTCAAGGGCCATCATACTACACCCATTTTACCCAGAAAACAGCCATTAGGATGTGTTAGAGGGGATGTTTAGTCACTAGGCCGTAAAGTCTCTTTGATGATAATTCCAGGAATGTGATTGGTTATATGTTAACTACTGTTGTGGTCTCAAAACTCACCTTGGAAGAGAGTATTCTTTTCCTCCCTGTTTCTTTCTTGCACTCCTGGCACTGTCCCTTCTACCACAGTCTTCGGTATTCTATTGTCTCTTTTCAGTATCTACTGCATCCACTGTGCTGCCTTCTTCAATGTCTTCAGCTGTCTCTCTTCCCCCACCACGCCCAGAACTTCAAAGTTGACCTTCCTTCCAGTCCAGGTTCTTCATTCTTCTCCACAAACAATTCCTGAAGGTCTCCAATCAATGTCCATCTTCCTACCTCAATGATCAATCATAGAGGTACTGGCCTTTAGATGAAATAGGGAAGCTAATCTCCAAGTAGAACTAGGGAAGAAGACACTTGAGCAAGCAGAAGAGTTTTGTTATTTAGGCAGCAAGATCACTTAAAATGATAGAAGAGACATAAGGAAAATAGGACAGAGACAGGTAGGGTGAAGAAGACTTCCCACATTACTGCAGAGGGATTTCTGGTTGTTCCAGCCCCAAATCCCTACCACTCTCAATACTATTCTTTCCCCTCTCATCCCAACAGTTTACTGCAAACTCCCTCCACAATAACTATTTCAGGTTGTCTCCAAGGTATTGTTTAACATATGTTACCCTTCAAAATCCTTAGATGTAGAAGCTACAGTCAGGATAATAAAATAGTGTGGAACATTACCAAGTTTAGTTTTAATTATATTGATCGTAAACATATGCCAAACAAAATTTAATCTAATTATCTCTGCTATCTCTCTGGATCCCCATGCATATTTATAGTTACATTTATTGTAGCATTCAAAATGCATTTTGTGATTAAACCATTTTCTTGCAAAACTTAATTTCTTTCTCCCCACAGATATTCTTTGTTCCTAAACAATTGTCTCCTACTTCATTTCATATTTCCCTTCACCTACAGCCATGTTTGAATCCTCCATCCACTATTAAATGTTCCCTTCCAGGAGTACATATATATATATATATTTCTTTCCTGATGTGATTACATACATAGTTTATATTTTCTTCCTTATGATTGTGTCAGTACATAGAACTGAATAAAATAGGTTGTTGGTTCAGCTTTTACTTCTACCAATGATATCCTAGCAATCTATGCTTATTCTATGTTAACTACAATTATTACCCTTTTTGTCCAATATTATTGGCTCCCCCTTGCTGGCTCCCTTCCCCATCACTTTACATTATTCTAAAACTGTCACTCTAGTAATTCTTATTACCCTTCCATCTTACCTCACACAGCCTTAAAATGCAAGGGCTGTTGAAAAAACAACTTATGTTTCAGCCTAGCATGGTAGAGCCACCACCCTTATATCTAAACATCCCTATGTTCAGTACGCATCCTGCTGTGTTAGTGTGGAGACTGGTTCCTCTACTTTGCTTACTATGAACTGCAATAGAAAATCCCACAAGTGTGGTTAGGTTTTTACTGACAAAAAGCCTCATGCCAATTGAAATTCAAAGTTAACTTTGTAAAGTGTACAGAGATGGAATAATTAGTGAAGGCAGAAAGAGGCAGTGGTGCATTCAGTTTAAATTCAATTTTATCTTTTAGAATAAATAATTGAGATGACATTCAACCCAATGCCTTGAAAATTGTAAGATAAAATCTTACACAGCAATTCACTTGTGAAAACAATGACAAATGTCATCAACATGTCTTCAATGGTCTTGCATCTGTGCTGAAAAAGTTCAGAAAGTTCCTCAAAGTTAAGTTTATCCAGGACAAAAGGTTTTTCCATTGAACTGCAGTAAAAATATTTCTAGGGTCTCTCCTACCCATCATACTGATTTAGACTCTTCTGCCTTGGACACATTAAATGCCTGTATCTTCCAATCCAACATTTTACTTCGTATTTTTAATAGATTTTTCAATCAACAATAATTTTGTTTAATAATTGCAAGGGTGAAGCTTTATCTGAGGATGTCACCAAGAAAATTTAATCATCACCAATGAATGTCATTTCAACGATAACTTTTACAATTTCCACTACTTCAATACTTTGAAGCAATCCTGTTTCAAACCCATTGCGAGAATTTATGGCCACAAATTTGGCCCAGCATTGTAACCGGGTAATTCAACATACTGCTGACTTCATAGGAATGGAAAAATATAAATGAAAAATAATAATATGAACAATAGAAGAATCTGAAAAGGTTTATTTATTAGGAATATAAAGACCGGGTTAATACAATGTGTTCGTTGATTCTATGTCTCCTCATTTCTAAAAGGGGAGGGATATCCAAAAATGAACAGTTCAACTGCTGGCATCCCAAGGTGAAACAATTAGTACATACTAATTACCGAACAATGGTGAGCTCAGCCCAATCACTATCTTCAATTTGTAAGAATAACTTGTCAAGTTCACACACAATATTCATTACAAAGGAATTTTACCAGGGTGTACTCCAAGAACACAGTATAGAGAGTGTCATTTTATGACTCATTATTCATTCCTCTTGTCACAAAGACCTAATGATGGTCTATGCTCAAGCACCTCTAAACAATGCAAGAGATAATGTATAGTAATCCTAAAAGAGACTCCATAACAATTTTATTACACAAAACACCTCCCAGAGTTTTTAATTAACAAGTAATATTTTTTCTCTCCCAAAGCTTTCAGTATGGCAAGAAGCATCACATTACTTTTAACAACTGATTTTGGAGCAAACAATCCACATTGTAGGTTTTAAATGTGGCTTACGCACAAATGAAATCTCCTAAGTGAAAGTGAAAACTGATCCTTTTGAATATACCTTTTGGATTTTGAAACATAAACTAAATGCCATACTTACCAATACAGATAGCAAAACTATGAAAATGTTTACAGGCCATTGACATTAAACTTTGAAATACCACAAAATGAGTACTGCTAAGCATGAGGTAAGATTTTTTTAACAACATTTTTCACAAATGGTTAAGTATGGTTGCTGAGAATGATATGCATACATTTTAAAAGAAAACCATGTTCACCTCATTAAAACCACAAATCTTATAAGATCCACCCCTTATTTTTGAGTGGCTAAAATGATAGATAAATTATTTAACAAAAAAAACAAGCCAAGATTACAAAATTGTGAGGATCACAACCACCTAAAACTTTTTCTAACGTTTTATTGTAAATTCATGGTGTCCGCCAAAGTGGGTGAATAAAATTCCTTGAAAGTTTTCAAGTGTCAAAATTTTCCACCCTATGTTTTCCATGCTATATTGGTAAGAAGGTTAAGATAGTTCATGAGAAACCAGAATAATTAAATGTAAGTCAATCTTAACACCAGAATGACTGACCATTTTTTTTTTAAATATCCATGTACTGGCATAATACATAGTAAGCAAGAGAGAGTAATGGCAAAAGTAGAACTTGTGGAAACTTCATTACGCCAGAAACAATATGGAGTTTGGTTTGCATTTCCAACTTGCAAAAAACAAAACAGAAATTGTCAGCTCAATTCCAATCTGGCTTCTGATAGTTGCTCTTGTCCCTTTCACTTCCAATTTCCATTTGGCCAATTAAAATTCTAATAAACTTCTCAGTTTGGTGGATTCCATGATTTCCAGGTTCATCAAACATCATTAAAGTCATGTCATATTACACAATAAGAGAAAATATGCTGGAACAGTGATTGTCACTTTTTGCTCCAAAAAAAGTCAAAAGGCAAACATCAGAGTTCTAGATTTTATCTGCCTTCTGTATAACAGCATGTAGCCCTTCACTCTCCTGTCACAAATATCTTACAACTTCATCACACATACTCTCATATTATATACAATGAAAGGGAAAAATAACTTTAATCACTAATGCTGTTCACTTTTTGGAGGAAGTAACCATAAGAATCATTTATAAACAAATCCCATCAGATCATTCCAAAAATAAATTAAGCATCGGCGAGTAACTCACGTCTAAAATTTTCTGCTTAAACTCACAAGATGTACAATATGCACCATCAAAAATTTTCATACTACCTTTGCATACTGAATCACCCTATGTGACCATTACAATAAGTTGAACCTGGATGCACTGTTAAATCAGATTTGGCACAAGCTAACCTTTATTTCCCTTGTTTACACAGTGATATTGAGTCTTTCTGATGAATGTACACTCAAAGTTATAGCCTCAACATTATTTACAAGCTTTCATTTTTCTAACTATGAATTAGAAAACACTAAGGTCCACAGGGAAGCACCATGTAAAATTAATGAGAAGTCATTCATGTAAAAAAATCTCTATCAATGGTAGATACAATTAAAAGCAACGCATCAACACAAAACATATTCAGACCTTCATCTCATTTGCAAATATGTTTCCTCACCAAAAGGCAGGGCAATTTCAGTTCATTTTCAAAATTTCACAACCCAGCTCAGATGCCACATTGTGCCTTCACTCAGTGGCACATTTTGAGCATAAATCTACTTCTTAACCTAGAATATAAACTTAACTTCTTGGCTAAAAAAAGAAGTCAAAGTCAAAAAAGTGAGCAAACGTTAGTTTCATAAATTAAATGAAAAATGATGAATGAAAAAAATGAATAAGCAAATGGTTTAACAAGCATGTAAGTGTGTTTAGGAAGCTATGAATCATTGGGGTCAATGAATATTTTCCAAACCACTGATGTTACTTATTCCTTTAACTATATCAGTTTTACTAGTGATATGCTGACTTCTTATCCCACAGAAGTCACCTCATTTTATGGCTCAATTATAAGTTGAAAATAGGTTTTAACTGCCCTCCAAAAGTATAAAATCTCCTCCAATACACCCAAACATTTGGGGTTGAGTGGTAGATTAGTGGTTAGGATTTTTTGGCGATGGAAAAGTTTTCTAGACACAAGAACTTTTAGAGAAACCTCAGGAACTACATGAAAAGAAATTTCAGTCATAAACCTGAATATATGAATATTACACACCAGAGGGTTTAGCATGAGAAGAGGTCTATTCAAAGAACTGAAACTTCATGCTGATTAAAATTATGACCACTGCATACTCAAAGACATTCTTTACTGAGTGGCACAATAAAGATATTCAAAAGTACTGGCATATTTCTAAGATTAATTAATTTTGTTTTGGATTGTAATGATAAATGAAATCACAGATGGTATTACTGAAACCACTAGTTTACATATTGCTTCTGTAAATAGTAAAATAATTTAAGGGCTAGGCATTGTTTTGTCACATTAAATACATGCAAGCAACTGTTAGAAATTAAGAGAACATCTGCGATGATAAAGCAGCATTTTCTGGAGGAATTTTGACATGGTTTCGTGCATTGAAGATATGTGGGGAATGGCGTGCATTTCCAATTCAAAGAAGAAAGTTTTGCTCATGGTATTTGGGACATGAAAGGAAACAAGATTTTAATTTGAAAGGCATCGGAGAAACATAGAACCTGAAAGATTTGGAGTGAGTTTAGAAATTTATATATTGTCATCTAGGACTTGGCATGTTCCTGTGTGGGCACACATAAAGTATACCTAATTTAAAATTAGTTTTTGTGTCTTAATCAATTGTTTGAATGCCAGAAAAATCTCTCAAGGGCATGCCATTGTAAAAGTGTAAATTATTTACTGGAACTGAATGCACAGTTGATTTTACCCAATATTCATAATTTCCACTAGGTGATGGTCACCAATATTACCCCTAGGCAAGAGATAGTTACATCCCAGAATATTCCCTCATCTCCACCACCAACATACCCATACAGACAGTAGAAAACAAAATACTCGTACACCTGGTGATACTACCTAAATTTTTAAATGAATTTCATGTTTTTCAGAAACAATTATGTAATTTACTCAAATATGAAGATTACAAAATGCAGGAAAATTACAGGAAAATGATATTGCATATTTTTCCAGTGAAAATTGGTGTGAACAGGTTAAAAAAAAGGAGTTGATAAAAAGATAAACCAATGTGTAGCATTAAAATGATTTCATGTACGTTAGTACGATAATTCTTCAATTTTTTTATATTTTATATGGTAGCTTCGAGACATTTTTTCTTTATAACTGATTTTTGAAAGGGTGCAGTGTCCTTGTGAGTAGAGAATTTTGCTTCTAACCAGAAGATCTAGGTTCAAATCCAGATGAATCTGTATACTCTCCATTTAATCTAACCTTCGTGATTATCTCAGGCACAAAGTCTTACTGAAAATTCAAAAGCAATTCAAGGAAAGGAACTAGCCCACCAAATTTAATGTATGAATTTTACATGCCATTAGGCTGACTAAGAGAAGTGAGCTCTACCTTCACCCAACACACCAAACTTCTGGTTAATTACTACGGTGGATTTATGGAAAGAAAAATATTCTTTTTCCATTTGTTAAAAGTTTAGTTTCAGCAGGAGGAATCAAAAAATAATTTTGAAAGGTTAATTTATATATTTTATCAAACAAGTGATGAACAACATCCATGTTCAAAAATGAAACTTCAGTTGATTAATATAGTGTTCAAAACCAACCACACCGGAAGAAATTTTGATTATTATTCAACAAAAATTGATACTTTGCAATAATGTCAGGTTTTTTGTCATTGATTTTTTTTTAAAGGGGACAAAGATAAATAACTTGTGAGTATTTTGATGAAAAAACTCACGCCAACAAAAAAAGGTCTCTTCAAAAAAGGCCTGAAATCACCCAACATCTAACTGAATGAAAAAATCAAAACACTTCATTACAAATCACCATACTATAACTCCTTCATGCACCTAAAAATAATATCCCCATGGAGGAAATGTGCATTTTTAGTCAAATATGACTTGGCCTTGCTTCCTAAATTAAAATATTAGTGCAATATTGGCAAAGTATTACATTTTAGAAGTTTCACATGATTTGTGCATACAATTGCAAATTCTGCATGCAATCTTTATATATTTCATAATGAAAAGGTGATCATACAAAATTTACAAAGACACATGACTGCACAATATTTTATTTTAATATCTTTTGTAAAAATGACTAGATAATTATTTCCCACTATTTTATGGCACTGTTATAGAAAAGGAAAGCAATTACTTCAAATGCATATTGAAATAATTTTTTACGTGAATAAATTTTTTTTGAGATATTACATGAACAAAAATATTTCTAATTTCAAGAAACTGTAACAGTAACTTTAACGGAGTCACCCGCTATGTGTGCATTATAATGCAACCATTTCAGAGAGTAAAAATCATTCGCCTTGACCGGGATTCGAACCCGGATCCCTCGATATCCGGCCGAGTGCTTTAACCAATTAAGCTACCAAGATGTCCTCTAACACTCTGAAATTTCAAATTTGCCCCCAAAATTTCAGAGTGTAAGAGGACGTCTCGGTAGCTAAAGTGGTTAAAGCACTCGGCCGGATATTGAGGGATCCAGGTTCGAATCCCGGTCAAGGCGAATGATTTTTACTCTCTGAAATGGTTGCATTATAAAAATATTTCTGCTACAGACCCCCTTTGAGTTTTTTTTTGCCATTTCAATAAACTGGAATGAATGACTTTTTTTCATTGTAGACTCAACCAAATTTCATGTTCGACTTTAGAAATATATTTCAAAAGTTACCGAGTTCTGCACCTTAACACATGTTAAACTCGGCCTATACAAATACACCCTATCGTTTTTCTGTAGCACTCATCAAACCATAAGAAGCCACAGTAACTATGGAATAAATAAGATAGATGGGAGAAGGTGATTCCTTACCTTTATAAATGTGTGTATTAAATACAACTGGAGCTATCAATGGTTCTGACTAACCCATGAACATGCAAGGTCCAAATCTCAAAATAATTTTAAACTTTTCAAAAAAATGAGACCTTAAGTACAGTAGACTCCCAATTATCCGGGATAAAAGTGAAGTACTTATCCTGATTAACTGACAACCATCACAAAATAAGGCCATTACAATTTGAAATTGGGCAACGTTTTTACAGCAAGAAGAATGTAATTTTTTTATAATGATTTAAGGCACATTACACTTCACCCACACAATGATGGTGTTATCCAGCTTGTAAACATTTTACCTGGTGAACGTTAGGACATTGTTAAACATCAATCATATTATGAATAAAAAAAGACCTATAGCTGCCTATACTTTAAGTAACTGATTTCTTATGATTGCCCAACATAGAGAGCTATTGAGCCTGAACTTGGAAATGTTTTCAACTTACAGACCAGCTCTCAATACCAGGTAAGTGTGAATGAAATGTAACACAACTGAACCTAAATTAGTTGCAATGAATAAGACAATCCATAATATACAGAGAGTGCATTTTAAGTCAGTAACATAGGTATGTTATGAAAATCAATGTAACCAAAACTAATAGCATGAGGTTGTCGAGACAGAAGAAAGCTGAGTGAAACATTAAAGTGGGAGGTCATAAACTAGAGAGTTGGAACATTTACAGATCAAAATGCTCAAAGCAGTAAGGAGAAAAGAGGAAAAATATCAAAATGCAAAGATGCTTTCACAAGGAGAGAAATGATGACAAGAAAATTATTTAAGAAGGTTCAGAAAAGACAATACAAAACTTTTATAAGAAGCATGGTTATGTACAGCATGAAAACTTGGTTATTGAAACAAGATGAGTGTGAACTGGAGGCTTTGAGATGTGGGTGTGGAAAAGGATTGAAAAAGGTGAAGGTAGACAAACGAGGAGTTGTTAGGCATGTTGGGGAAAAGTGAACATTCTTGGGAGAAATCCAAAGGAGGCAGAAAAGATGAATACAGAGTATTTAGATTGACGATGGGATAATGACAACTTTGATAGGGGGAGGACATTAATCAAATGAGCAAGGGTAAGAAACAGGATAGGCATGTTAGACTGAATAAAGGGAGGAAGGAAATTGCAGAATTGAAGAAGGGTTTATTGTAGTGTTGAATGGTAGATTGTGTTTGACTATGAGAGGCAAATTAAAGCATCATTCTGTAATTATTTATTCTGTGCCCATTCAAAACCTACCCTAAACAGTACAATAACAAAAATATACAGCATATGACACCATGTCGAGTAAGAATGACTTTTTCACATTGACTTTCAATGGCTGCCTTCTCTGAAACAAAATTACTTTGTGCAATGTGTGAGATTTTTACGCATGGTGCACATACAATGTGATATGTTTATATGTGTACACTTGGCCTCTGCACATTTGTTTTTTGGTGACAGCCTTCCTGATACTAAATCATCATGTAGTATTGCAAAATAAGCTTTTCTTGGGCATCCCAGTTAATAGAGAGTCCACTGCGCATGCAATGGGTAAAACAGTGCAGTACAGTAATACTTTCATCTACAAATGTTTTGTGGTATCTTGGATCCACTTCGACAGGTATTACGATCTTATATTAACAGGGTTTTAGTGCATGAAAACAACCCATTTAATAGATTTAAAGAACTGCGGGAGATGTTGTGACAGTAACTTTAACAGAATCACCTGCTGCTGTGCATTAAAATGCAAAAATTCCAAAGCATTTAAATCATTCTCCTTGACTGGAATTCGAACACTAATTCCTCAGTATCCCGGCTGAGTGCTTCAGCCAATTAAGCTACTGAGGCTTCCCCTCATGCCCTGAAATTTCCGAGTTCTGATGAAGACAAATCATTTTGCACTTTGTAATTTTTGTATTTTATTTTTAGTAGATACAAATTTCAACTCCATTCCTGATGTTTTTCATTTTGATTTCATTTCTTTCATCAAGAACAGGTGGGAACCGCAGGGATAGAACTGAACTGACCCATCACTATTGTAACCCAATTCATATTTCTGGCATGCCACCACTCATTAAATTGATTTACAAGGTGCCTTCAAGTACTAAAGTCTCCGTCTTAGTCCCCCACCTACTCCAAGTGGTTCGATCCAACTGTGACCGATAATAGCGGCATAAAAAATTCAACTCCATTACTTTTCAAAACACACCCTGTATCTATTGTATTCATAAAGAGTACCCACACATATTTAAGCTCAACCACATTTTTATTTCTACTCCCATTTCTAAGACAAAAATAGGGATACCTTAAAACTGAAGGAATCTCATACAATATAAGCTAGAAAAACTGTAACTGCAATTCTTTCCAAGATAGGATTTCAATAGATATTCAATTTCCTTGCCTCTCTAGACAAAGATAAACATGGTATATAGTAATTACCTATCATCATGCTTTTCATAAACTCCATCGTGATGAATTATTATTTATGTGAATGCATTTCAAGTCATGTTTATCTCAAAGAAGTGTCCTCCAAGGTGACTATGGAGTTGTATCAACAGCACTTTTCTCCTTTGATTAAAAAAATTAATTAGCAAATAACCACAGGGAGAAGACACAAACTTGATAGTAAGTGCTCCAGAGACATGGTATATTACAGTAACAACCAAAGAGTAGAATACATTCAACAACCAAATTTAAAGAGCATCATTGATGGCATTTCATGGCATCGTTCACTTTGATAAGGTGCCAATCAAAATATAACCTGGGAAGTTGGCTGAGCATTGTAAGAAAACTCTTATGATAATATTGTTGTTTCACCAACATACTGCATACATATTACAGAGTAGTTTGAATTATTGGATCAACATTGAATGGTAAATTATTGCAATTCTGAGCCTAATAACGCTCAAGTAACATGGTAAATATGCCTTGGTGAATCAGCCAACTTCTAGAACATTACTCCATTAACATAAATTTTAGTGCCATACATTTCTCATTCTATAACTATGTACTCAGTTAAAGAAGGTCTGCAATTATCAAATGTATCATAGTAACCATTATCCAGCATGAGTGATGAACGGGCTTATCTTTTAAGTTTACTCTAGCAGTAAAGGTATTTATGTACCTTAATTTTTCAAAGATGGCTACAGTGTGTAGTGTTTACTTCCAAAATCGCCTGCCTTTTTTCAACTTTCACATGATGAACCTCTGGCTAGTCAAGACTTCAGTGAAATTCATCACTCTAGATGAGATTGAAGTACGTAGAAAACACATTACCTCCATTTATGTATGCATTGGTTGATCTTGGAAGAAATAATGTCATGAAATTTAAATTGACGAAAAATTATTGGCACACTTCAGCCTTATTACATGCAAGGTGTTGTGCACTATTACAAAGAGGGTAGCTTTGGTTCAAAATTTCACAGTATGCACTTAAATTAATAAATTTTGAAGGAATGGCATTGGATATTGGAAGGGAAAGCAAGGGAGAGGCAGGTTTACAATTATCTCATTTGCAACAGCCATAAACTTTTAATATCCCAATGGGTTGGTGAAATTATTGGAATCACTTATGAAATGTAGGCATCGTTTGCATGCAGGGTGGTGTAGAGAGGCACGCTAAGGGGGAATGCTGTACCTCAGCAGATAAGAGTGACTGCAAAGAATATCTCATTGCACACACGAACAAAGAAAACAAGTTAGACTAGACATGTATTTACATTAAATATGATTTCATCTCTTGTTTTTCTAACTTATTTTTCATCTCATAATATATCTCCAGCTCTAAAAGATGTGTCCAGCTGCTGTCTCATTTACATCAGCCATAGGCTTTCATCCTCTTACTCATTTAATGGTCAAGTGAGGGTTTTTTTACAATGCCATTCATACAGATCAACAGATTTATGATCTGGTATTGCATAACAAGTCTAGGATTCTGTGCATCCCCTAGATAATTCCCACTATGCATAATTCACACTCATTTTCTTATAAATGGGTGCCAAACACAGTGACCTAATGGGATTTTGATTTATACATGCATGTCAGATTCCATACAGGAATGGTTTTTCATGGAATTAATAAAAATTACCTCCATCATGAAAGCATTAGCAGGTTTTAAATGGCTATCGGTAGGTTTGCAACAGTAAAAATAATGGAATTATCAATGCATCAAAAGGATCACATCATTTACAGTCCAAGTAAAATATGCAGGGCTAAAAAATATAATATCTCATAAGTTCCTCTGGTCTTAAAAAACTTCAAAATTTAATCAAAACTCATAACTTTTAAATGGCATCTCTGCACCTGAATCAGTTCAACCAGGTCTTTGGTGAAAGAACCACAACTTCTTTCTACCAAAATTTTTAGGAATGACAATTTTCCTTTGATTTAATCTCCTACCAGTATTGAGAACAGTCCTTTTTCATTCTACATTTTTCAACTCATTAGAATTGCTCCATGCAAGTCAAAAGTAGTTAATGCCAAATCTAAAAGTATGGTTTGCCAACCATATCGCTAATTGATATAATGGCCAATCACATAATTTAAAAAGGATAACATTAAATAAATTTACATATCATTTCCTCCTTGCATTATCCTTAGATTTGGTACATGGAAAACTCATTATTAGCATATGTGATACTTGCCACAGCCATTGTGACTAATGTGGTCATATACCACAGCAAAAAGAGCAGGGATTAGCCCACCATTTATACTAAGGCAGGTTGGAAGTGCTGGAGGAGGAAGATGAGGAGCTGACCAGGTTCATCAAAGATGTGCGAATTTCCTGCCCGATTTCCTCTGAGCCAGGGACTTCGGAAATTACAACCCATGTGTCGTCTGTGCTTTCAAGAGTCTCACGACACACAGGACAAGTCTTATGATCCACATTCCTGCATGAAAGTTAAAAAATAAAGTACCAGTGATGAACATACAACAAAATACTTGTCAAAATTTAAATACAAATGTCAATGAAAAATATCATGGGTTAACCACTTCACGAGAGAAGTATTAATAGTAATAAAAAAAAGGTGGTGCATGAGATGTGGGTTAAACTTCTACAAAGTCACATTCTGAAATTCACTGAATTACACCAATGTAATAATAGCATCACAGTTATGACTTTTCCTCAGCCAAAAACTACCACTAATGGATTTTTGCAGTACAGCCATAAAAGAAAATAAATAAAGCAGTAACTCGTGACAATGACTTGAATTTCAGAGAGCTCCAAATCCTGCTAACAATAATAATAATGGTCGATACTGTCAATAAATTGAAATAAATATTTATGAATTACAACCAGATAACTATCATTAAAATCATTATATTGTATTTATTTTAGTCCTCATAACTAGAGAACATGCTGCAGCTAACAGAAAACAACTCACAAAATTCAGAGGTTAGAATTACAATCAATCCCTGGAATTAAATCTGCAGATATTTTACGATCATGAAAAAACTATGGTCAAATTACATACGAGATTGATAAAAAATAGAAATTTAGAGAAAAAATTTTGAAGCCAACCACTACACAAGTGTATGCTTTTTTTAAATATATGACGTAAAATCATGTACGACACACAGTTATGTTAAACATTATTGAGCAATGAAATTGAGGAAAATCTGTACGTACCCAAGCATTGGTTGAGCACTAACAAATGAAATTCTTGGTCAAAACATTATTATTATCATTGATATTCTACAGGTTAAAGTATGTTTTAGATGGATTATTCAGCCTATAGCACTGTATAACAATACATTTACTTGACTATCCTGACCAAAAAACAACCTGACATCGGACACTACAGTAGGTCCCTTTTCAATTCTGCAAACTTCCTCCCTCCCTTCATTCCACTCAACATACCCACCCTATTCCTTCCCCTCCTTTGTTAGCCTAACTTCCTCCCCTCGATCAGTCTTCAACATTCCATTGCCAATCAAAATGCTCGGCATCCATCTTTCCTGTCTCCTGATGATTTCTCCCAACATGATCCCTCTCCTCCCCCAACATAACTAGCACTTTCTCATTTATTTTCTTTTCTGTTCTACTTCACCTTCTCCATTGCTACATTTTAAAAGACTTCAATCTATGGCTATCATCTTGCTCCAATCACCACCTTTCTGTGCCATACTAAACCATGCTCCATATTAAGGTTTTGACAAGCTGTTTCTTAATTTCCTTACTCAACATCCCTGTCATCGATTCCCTCCTTGTTAAAGCTTTTTTGCCGAATGCAATTCTTCTCCTTACATCCCTACTACTTTGACCGTGTTGGTCCAAAACACTTCCGCGGTACGTAAACTGTTCCACCTGCTTTATTTTTTCCCCTCCTATTTTAATGTTTAGTTTAGCCTTTTCTTTCAGGAAAATTGCATAACCTTTATTTTATTAATGTTGATTCTCATCCCATATCTATCGCATTGAATTTCCAAATCACTTAGTAATGCTTGCAACCCTTGGCTGACCGACAAACTAAAGATTGTTCTTCAGCAAACCTAACTGATTTTATGAATTCTCCACTGATTTCTATTCCTACCTCCAGTTCTACCTATGCCTCTTTTATCATTTCCTCAACATACATGTTAAAAAGCATAGGTGATAACAGACAAACATTTCTAACCCTCTTCCTAACAGAGCCCATACTGACTCTCAACCTACCATTCATACCTGAGCAGTCTGAGAAATGTGCAGGTTTTGGATAAGTCTCCTGTCCTGTCAACCAACTCCTATTTTATGCAATACATTCCTTAATTCTACCCAATTTACTCTACCAAATCATTTTTTAAACCTATGAAACAGAAAAATACATCCTGATTATATTACTCTCCATTAACACTATGGCAAATGTGTGCCTCTCAACTTACTGAAACCTAACATTATCTGCTAAGTATAAGCATTTGCTCCACTCTCCATCCTATGTTCACAATCCTGAGAACCACTTTAGCTGAGTGCAAACTCAAATTCACTGTCCTGTAGCCCTCACATATGGCTTCCTTTCCTTTTTTTTGGAATTGAACCCACAACTGATCTGAAAAACCTTTCTGATCAGATTCCTCCCTCATAAATGCTAAAAATTAGTTTATAAAAATATTGTCTTCGTACTTTTTTCCAACATTTCAGTAGTTAATAAAAAGAGACGTTTCAGGCGTGATATGGTGGAATTACATGATTAATTAAAATTAGCAATTTTCCACAAAAATAAAATTTATAAATACAACCGGTTTCAATGCAACTACATCATCTTCTGGTAACAGTCATATTCTCGTTGTCTACTATATATGCTGAAAAGCAAGTAAGGGGACAGTAGTGGAAAAAGGGGGGGGGGGAAAGAGGGAAGGGAGAAGGAACGTGGGCAACGTGGGTGACAATGGGGGTGGAGAAAGGTTTCGGGTGAGGAGAAGGGGTGAAAAATTAACACAGTCCGGAAAACCTCACAGTTGGCTGGAAGGGTTGTCTCGTTGAGGGTGTACTCACAGTGCGGCGCCAAGCTCCTAGGGCCGTGGAGAAAGGGGGACCGGGGTTTTCACATTGCCCACGTTCCTTCTCCCTTCCCTCTTTTTCCCCCCTTTTTCCACTACCCTCCCCTTACTTACTTTTCAGCATATATAGTAGATGATGATGTAGTTACATCGAAACCGGTCGTATTAATAAATTTTATTTTTGTGGAAAATTGCTAATTTTAATTAATTTCAGTAGTTCCCCGGGAATGTTCTCTACGACCCTGGCCTTTTTTGATTTTTACCTGATTTGATTGACCTGTGGCTTGGTGGGTTGAAGTTGCATACGAGAGTAGTCTCCAGTTTGTCAAGCAATGATGAGTAATACTGTAAAGTAATGACCTTTTTAAGAGGTATCTAAAATAGGCAGAACTAACCACTGTTCGATGCAATGCTGACAGTAAGAGTGTGTGCATGGCAACAGAACATCTGGCTGGCGCTCCAAGCAAATACAACATTCAGTACCAATTCCTCCAACAGCAATCCCTTCATAGGTAACTTCGTCCACATGTTCCATTAACAATGACGCCGAAATGGGATGTCCTGAAAATTTAAAGAAAAAGATTTTACATCCATTCATAATAACTGTCTGAGTAATGCTAATGTGTGCATTAACCAATGCATTCAACAGAATTCAATTACACTGCAATTATGAAAGTGAACTAGATCTGCTAGTTGTAGTTCTGTGTGGTAGTTTTTGATTACAGATATTACCCTTACAGTCTTATGGAATACTAAAAATTGTAAAGATATAACTTTTTCCCTTCTCGTGACTCCTGGGAGAATTTTCAGCCACTCTATAGCTAATACACTCTAACAACGGTGTTGAACCCCATGAATGATTGTCCCTTCCTTTTTCTAATTTGATAGCCTCATCTAAATTATCCAGCATGGCTGCAAAAGCCTGTTTAATAAATCTACAAAAGATACATTAAACCATAAACACAGTAATCAACCTCAAGATCAGTTTGGTAGGTGATGGTAGAGTTCACGCAATACTAATAGATCCTTTCCCTGTGCCCTTTACGGTTTCCCAGGAAGATCTGGTACCCAATAAATCACATAGCTTGGGTGGAGCTGCAGGTGCCCAAAGAGGCTTGCTTGGTAATCGAGCCTGGGCCCTCTGGTCAGTGGTCTAACACTCTAACCCTGGACTATCATAACCCCCAAAAAATACATAATTTAGCTTTGATTTAAATAAACAATAATACTAAATAGTACCAATAAGTATTGTCATGCATATACAGGTTATTAAGAAGATATTATAATTTTTTTCAAATGCAGAAACACATCAAAGGTGATTCTGATACTCACTTGGATTCATCATTCAAGTTTTTCAGAATAGAAAATTAAAAGGAGACCCTCTTATTAAGAGTATGGCTGGGGTTGATTCTTCCCATAATATCTCTTATTTTGTTTTTGCATTTTCTTAAAAATCAATCAGACAAGCCACCATTGAAACATTATGATGCAAAAAATATGAACATCAGTAGTCATTCCGAACATAACAATTACTATAAGCAACTGATTGTGGAGAAGGTGGTCAGTATAAAAAAAAGTGAGAGCTGGTGGAATGAAGGAGTGAAAGATTCAGTGAAAATAAAGAAATTGGCATATGAATTGACTGAATGATTACGACTGAAGTGGAAGAAGATAGAGCATGACGTTTACACAAAGAGATAAGACACAATTATTGAATTTTAGCAGCCTACCCAGTCATTCTGTTACAAGCATCCCGTTCCACTTCCAAGCCTTCCTGACACTGTTGATAATACTACACCCTAACAATGCTTCCTGTCAAGACAAACACAGCCAACATATTATTTGGCATATCAACTATATCACTCTAATTGAATTTTTTCTTCTCATTCATAAATGATTTGCTCTTTCACCTTAAGGTCACTCCTCAACTTTCATTGCTTATTTCTTCATTTAAAAGTACTAAAACACTTTTGTTCTTTCCTCTCATATTCCCTCAGCATCATATCTATCACCAAAACATTAACGCATAGCCATCATTGAAATTCTTACACTTCAGTGCACAACATGGTTATCAGGTCTGATGTCTGCAGAGTAATATCTTTACCTTCTAATGTAGGGATCGATTCTCATAATTTGGGTGTTCGTGATTGCCTTTTATGTTATTTTTATGTTAAAAAATAACTTGCACAAAAGGACAAAGAGGTTTTTTTCAGATTATTACGAAATAAGTGAATGAACATCAATTGAAGAGACTGTTGAGGCATTTTCAACAGTTCTTTGAATTATTCTCATTGGCAATTAATCAGTTTGACAAATATGGTTTGCGGGCTTGAAAAGAAAATACCATCTCACTGCAATATTGTTTTTCATCACAAGTATGAAGAAGGGAATGTTTTTACCAAATAAAGAAATGTAGTCTCATGGGTTCCTAAGAAAAATTTTAACTAGTATTTACACAAAATATCTAAAACACAGTGGGTCGAGGTAGTCCAGGGATAGAGCATTGGACTCCTGACTGAAGGGTCCCAGGTTCGATTCCCAGGCAAGGCACTCTGGGCACCTGCAGCTCCACCCAAGCTATGTGATTTTTCAGGTACCAGAAACCATAACCGGCACAGGACAAAGAACTGGCCCCCCAACCCTGATGCGTGAATTTCACATGCCGTCGGGCTTAGTACTGGGTGTACTCTACTAAACCAACCTTCGGGTTGATTACTGTGTATTTATTTAAAACACAGTTCTCAACCAAAAGGTCTGTTTCATAGGCGAAGGTAGAGTTCACCTAATACTTAGCCCAACAGGGAATGAAATTCACACATCAGAGTGGGCGGGGGGCCAAATCCTTCCCCTGGGCCACCTATGGTTTCCCAGGAAGTTCTGGTACCCGAAAAATCACACAGCTCGGGTGAAGTAGAGGGTGTTCAGAGGCATGCCTAGGAATCGAACTTAGACTCTCCAGTTTATAGCCTAACACTCTACCCCTGGACTACCACATCCTTAATTTTTCCTACTTACAGATGCAAATCAAATATAACTTTTTGTTTATTATTTGTTAGCCATAAAACGTCTAGCAATTAAATTGTATAATTAACTGTTATTAGCTTCAAACAGAAAAGGTTTACTTGATAAACTTAAACGCAAATTTATTTTAAAGGATCTGTTCCTCTGTAACAAATGATGGAATTCTTGACGGGCACTCCATGACAGTAGACTTTCTTTGAGATCACTGCAAGCTCTTCAGTTTGATAAAACAAGACTTTTTTTTTAATTGTTTAAAATATACGAACCAAAAAAATTGTTTCCACTCCTATGCAACAAAGTTCGAATAGTGGAAATACTGGGCAATGCCAGTTAAACAAGTACATATGAGTATTATTTTATGATATTATATTTATGCAACTGTACTTACCCTATTTCACAACACCATACTGTATTGCTCTTAACCACCATTTTTTGTTCTTTGATTCATACTTCCATTACCCATCCTATCTGGTCCACATAACTTCTGCAGCAATTACATAGTATCTCACAGACACAATTTCTCAGAGGAGGATGACGTTTGTCTTTCGCTCGAGGGAATACGTGCATTTCAGGTTCTTCAAAGCATCAATGTATACAGTGATATTTTTCTTCCCAAGGATGCATGCTAAGCAATTGGTTGTGAAAAGTACCATATATATATACAGGATTTTTCTGGAAAGTATCCAGTCATGCAATATTTTAAGAAAAATAGCCTACTTAGAACAATGAGACCTTAGTCCCCTTAAATTAGCTTCCCTTGGGACCTCACACACTCATCTTAGCATCTCTTCCACTTTCCAAAACAATCAGCAAAGTCCTTGTTACCAGAATGGTATCTAAGCTGCCTCGTCACATTCTCCTTGATCTCGTCAAATGGCTGTTAGGAAGACAGGGATTTCGTTTCCAGGTCATAACTGTGAATCCTGAATCACCTTCAGTTATCTGACCTTTTTAGAAAACCTGAGTCATCGTTTGAGGCTTGAAGCAAGTCCCCTGCAACTGCAGCACGAAATTGTTTAGGTTGCAAAGATAAAAGAGAATGCTACAAGGCAGCTGATGACCATTCTCAAAATGGACCATGAAAATTGTTTCAAAAGTGGAAGCAATACTGAGATGTGTTAGGTCCCTTGGAGAGCACTTCAAAGGGGACAATGTAGGCTATTTTTTTCTAAATATAGCATGGCAGGAGTTTCCGGACAGACCTCGTATTGTCCTATGTTTGCTGATGTATTTCAATGTCAAACAGAGGATAAGATTATCATTATCTAATGGCCATGGGAGAGGGACATGATATATATATTTTAAAAATCCCACGGCACCAATGCATACAGAAGAATGATCATTAAGGGAGTATAGAGCTGATGTGAAGAAATATGTCTGAATTTTAAGGTTACAATTCATTCATACTATGGAATGAGTATTTCTGGTCTCACCATAAATGAAAACTCAAGGGTACACCCCAATGCTCATTACACTACAATAACCCTGCTTCCCTTTCTCTTTCAAATATACAGAAAACTTATAGCATTATAATAATAATTTATTTACCCAGCAATTTGTTTGTGCATACAAATATAGGGCACGCCAAGAAAATTTTAATCAACACATACAAAGTCATTGTTGTACGACTTCTTCAACCGAGTAGGAAATATTTCTTTTTAAAAATTAATTAAGTAGAGTACAGACCCATTTCTTTAGGTCCGAGTGCTGCATTCCTGATTCTGACATAAGTTTGGAGTGAGTCTCCTATTGTTCTAGTAATTATAATCGTCATTGCTGTTATAGCTGTGAAGAGTGCGCTTATCACTGATGATTGCAGCACATATATACATGGAAGAGGTAGGATGCAAAGATTTTAAAGAAGGGGTGACATGGTGTGTTGAAAGAAGCATTACACATAAGCCGAACAACTTGTTTTTATATTTTAAATATATCATTGGCCTTTAATATGTTCATCCTAGCATGATCCACTGGTGGGTCACACTAGTATAGGTCTCCGTGGCAGCTTACCCACCAGTGAGCCACGCTGTCATAAGATCTGTATTAGATATTTGAAGTCAGCCATTGGATGGTAGGTCACATTGAAGTGTCCCCACCAGATAAATAGTTATGTTTCATATTCATTTGTTAGATTTTGGATTTTTGCCTAATAATTTCAACACTAAAAAACAAAGACATTAATTTAGCTCAGTACTGGAATTCATTCATTTCTCTAAGGATAATTATGTATTTTATACATAGGGCAGCAATAAAAAAAGAAACATTACATACATTTTTATTTGTGCTTCAAGAAAAATAAAATAAGTAGACTAATCATGCGTTTTATTAAAACATTCCTGGCATAATGCTGGGTATTACCACAAGGGGGGCAATAAGGTATAACCTTTTTAGCTTTTTTCATCACCACTTGTCTCACATCTATTTTGCTAATTGTTTCATAGCATTCTTAACATTTTTTTGCATTATCCTGGTCACACCATCATATTTCTTTAGATAATGTTGCTTTTTCTTTGACGTTTGTGGTGTAGCAGCAATCGTATGTTGATCAGGTAAAGTGGAAATAATGTTTTCACAAAATTGCAAAATGCTCAGCTTTTTCAGACTCCAGAACTCACATTCACCTTTTCTTCATCGTGGAATAAAGCAACAAGGAGTGTGAGCTCAATTTGCAAAAGCAAAAACTAATTAAAGTGCAAATTATTTATGACATGTACCTTATTCCTTTTTACCAGAAAACTGTTTAAAGGTTGTTTTCGGCAATACTTCAAAATTTGGTAAAAATTCTACTCAGAATAGTCATTAAATAAATTTATGACATGCATTGCCACTGTCATATTAGGGAGATGCCTAGTATGCATAGGACAATGCAAAAGTTTCCTGTAACCTCCACATCTTGTTTAGCCTGCTGTTTTGGACTTGACTCTTCTTGACGGCTTGTGGAGTTTCTGAATGCTAAACAACAAGGAGTTTGATTTACAAATTGCTGCTCGCATTTGTGAAAAATACCAGCTTGAGATGGCCTTTCACTGCCTTGCAGTCAGGCAATACATTTTCTCCTCCTGCTCTGTGCATGAATATAGGTTCACTTCAGCTTCTTCTACCCGAAGAGAACCATATCGTCACAATTAAAAACAAGTTGTGGAAGGTAACCCTTTGAATCTACGAGCTTTTTAAAGTCACTGATGAAGTTCTCTGCTGCTTTAACTCGGAGCTTGCTGCTTCGCCATGCCTCACAACACCATGGATGACAGTTCGTTTTGCTAGCTCCTTGAACCATACATGGCTCCCCTTAGTTACTTGTTCGGCCATTTATGATTCTGACATAAAGAGGTTGGCAAAAATAACTTTCCTCCTTTTCACAAATTATATTTTTGTTAGTGATGACACATTGCAATTGGCTTTTGTTTATGCAAATGAAAAGCAACCTTTCAAAATCGAGAATACGTAACCATTGCATAGATACTCTTGTCACTCTATTTGAAGCATCTATCTCCTTAGTCTTGTCCATATTCTTGAAGAAAAGGCCAATCGTTGATGTCAACCGATTGATGTGCAAACTAGATTAACTACGTTCACTCCTGGCTCCTGATTTTCAATCACCTTACTTTCCATTTATACTGTTGTCTTTTGTTTTTATTCTCTTACGGCTTTCTTTTAATGGAATTTTCTTTGTGGTCATTTTTAAAACTATGCACCAAATATTATTAAACTTTGCATTAAAAAAATCACTAATATTATATTTGAACACAAGCTTAGAAAAATATTTTATCACAAGCGGTGCTAAGATGCTATCAGAATGAATGCTAGAGACAAACTGCAGTATCAGGCGCACAATTAATCTGGGAGTTGCTCTCTCCTCCTCATTCGCTGTGCAAAAAGTTGCTCATTAAGAGAGTTTTAGGAGCCAATATTTTTGCTCATTATGCAAATTTCTCATTGTGTGAGTTGCTCGTTAAGTAAGGTTCCACCGTAGGATCAAAAGAAAACAACAGAAAAGGAGACTTAGCTGAATGAATTCTTCTTGTGTCTTCCACCCAGTTAGGTTCTCCATTTCTACCATAATTTCACAACTACTAACTTACTCATCATCTTTGGGGCTTCTGAAGACCTTAAGTTGATGAGCAAGTTGGTCATTAAAATATCAGGGAATTGGAGAGCCTTCCTGGGTGGAATACCTTAGAACAATTCATTCAGCAGATATTCCAGGAAAGAACCAGAGCTTTGGTGACTTTGATGGGTTATTAGTGAAACAAGAGATAGTGACCAATAATTCAGAAATGAAAGACTTAAAAAAAACATAAAAAACAACATGCTGTGAGGCCTGCCCTGTATAGAAATAGTATTTCCAAATTCATAATGAGGACCAGAGAGCTAGCTTGTTCACAACCCAAAATGCTCATGAAAAAACTTACATATCAACCCATGCAAAAGAGTAAAAAAAACTGAGACACTATATTATATTAAGGAGGATAAGATAACTGTCCTGTTTATAAGGCCTGCTTTCGGATTACAAGCAATAAAAATGATTTAGTCAGGAACTTCATACAGCCCTGGTGCTACTTCCTTGAGAGATTTTTTCTTAATTTAATAGATACATTAAAACCTTCACACCATTCTCTTTCAGAAAAATTTCAAGAAACTGCGGGAGATGCGGTTCCTTTTAAAAAGGAACAAAATGTGATGAAATACCGTACATACAATGTCACAGGCATTCATAATTGTGCGTGACACGCCACAGTCCACGAGGTTAAAGCCAATTTGAAACACTTAGGCTGTTTATACCTTAGACAAATTTCAAGAAACTGCAGGAGATGCCGAAACAGTAACTTTTAACAGGGTCATCCGCTAACATGCATTTCAGTGCAATAATTTCAGAGTGTAAAAATCATTCGCCTTGACCAAGATTCCTCTCCAAAACATTCGTTCATTCACTTGTTCTATTTTTAAATATTTCACATCTGTACATGTTTTATGGCATGCTTTATACCTATGCTATCATTTGACATAAAATAAATATCAACTTTATTTTATTTACCCGAAATGTATTATACAGTGACTCAGAATATCAAAATAATGCTTAACGATCTTCAAGTCATGGGTTGTCCTTTTAAATGTTTGGAAAATATTATTATTTTTCAAAATGTACATGAATGCAGCAATGGATTTCTGATTACTCCAGATGATATCAACTAAGTTATGAAAGTTGTTATTATTATTGGTCAACATTCATTCATCACATTCTATGGTAAGTTTAAGGTAATAATTATGGTTAATTTAAAAGTATAGAATCAGCATGCTCCTCCACCAGTTACAAATGCCTCATTGCACTTCTTTCTGCATGTCATTAAAAAAACTTTTCCTAAAAATCATTCACTTATTATCAAAGAGCTTTTTCTTCGTGTGCTGAACAGACAATACTTCAACACATCATATTGATGAATATTTTAGACACGAAAGAAGTGAACTTCTGATTAAACTGAAGTTTAGCAAAATACCTACTCAAGGTTCTGCATGCAGCTGTGCACTTATATTAGCACCGAAAAGCAAGAATACATTTGCATCTCCAATCCACCTTAATGATGCATCAATGTGGAATCAGTGAATATAGCACACAATAAGTACAGGGCTAGTTGATGCGAAAGTTGGCAAGGCTAGTGAGTTAAAAGACTACTGATCACAAACTGCACTTATTAGAACTGCTCTCCAATTAAAACTAACCTTTCCTGTTATAATTATGTTGTGGTAGAGCAGATGCATTCTTCAGAAATTCTGAATCTGCATAACCTTTTGATTGATTTGCAGCTGCAAGCTCTCTTGGGATAATCATTATTGAACCATTATGGCACTGATTCTTACCTTGAGAGCTTTGCCAACACGCTTCTATTTGGCATTTCAATGTCCTGAAGACCTGTAAAAAGCAGAATAAATGTGATAAGAAACTGCATCTTTCACAAAAAATATGGAATATAAAGTACAAAAATAAGGAGTTTTTTTTCAACTATTCCCTATCCAATTACTCAAATTTTATAGGATACACAAATGCTCTTTCATACAAAGGTTGTGTAGCTATAGTGTTTCTAAATATATATATCTTGAAATCAAGGTATGCCACTTATAAAGAATACAGTCACATCAGATGTTAAGAGACCACAATTTATCATAAAATTTCAAATAAATGTGAGATGTTCATTAAAGGAATGGCAGACAAAAGGTTTCCTTCGGCACTAATGTTAAGATGCTCATTTTGTAGTCATTTCAAGTCATGCAAGCACAACAAACAACCATTTGAAATCATCTGTGTTGAAGTTATTTGTTTATTTCATCCTGGTGGTCTAATCTGAAGGTGTGGTATGGTGTCTTAATAATTCCCTTATTATTATCAGTTACATGTAACTTGAAGGTCGCCCACTTTATTTTCACCTACAATCCATTTAGACATTTTTATCATAAAAAAGTTTCAAACAAGGCCTTCTTCATCGAACATTACCCAATTGCATGGTTGAGGTAGAGAAGGGAATAGAAAAAGTGAAAATCAACCACAAGAAAACATAAAAACAAGGAGAATTGTGAGAGGGGAGAGAGAAAAAAAAGTAATTAGATCCAAACCAGGGACTTCTATTGAAGAGCAAGAGAGAGAGAGAGAGAGAGAAATAATCCCATTCACACCCCAAAATTCAACGTAACCACCACTTCATAAGGTACACCAAGTACACCAATGTCATTTAGCTTCAAAAATTTCATATTCTAAAACTTGCACTAAGTTAACAAGCCTATGTACAAGCTTAAAAGGTTTTTAGCCTTTTGCATTCGGCACAGTTCAACTGATCCTGAGTGACAAGAATATTGCAAGCCTAGTGTATATAATTCACTTAAGAAAAGTTATGATGCAGAGGGGCAATCAAAATGGTTGATGTTAGGTGCATTCAACCAACTGTAGTTCAAAATAAAGAATTTTAACTGACATCACAGCAAAAGAAATACTTTACATTCGAATTATGCTACCATAGGGAATACATGTGACAGACATGGGAATGTTTAAAAATAAAGGATAAAAAATGTTTGGGGGGTCATTAATTAACTTATACCCAATAACACCAGCTCTGTAAACAACAAAGAGAACTTAAAAAAAAATATTTTATTCCAAAAATTTCCCTCAAATACATATCAACTTTAATGGAAGCGTGGGAAGATCTATGGAAAGAGATAGAAAGACCATACTTTAAGGGGAAAAACGACCACAGTTTTAAAATAAAAATGCAAAAAACAAATAAGAAAAAATACTCTTTTTTTAAACAGAACTATTGTTGAATGGAACCAGCTGCCTGGAGATTTGTTTGAGCCCTTTCCTTCCAATTTTAGGAGCTTTAAGAAGAAGTGTAAAGCAGCCACTGGGTGATAAACCATTAATCAGTGATTTGTATACTATTTTAACTGTTAAAATATATTGTTTGCATGTTATGTGACCGTTGCCACCAGGACAATTGCCTAATTGCAACGAATATCATCAAATAAATAAATACCTTCAAATTTTGTTATGTTTAGGGAACTTGATTCACTAAATGACAAAAAACTTCCAACATTTACGAAACTAAAGAAACCCTTCATAAAATGTTGCTGAAACAAGTAATTAGTCAAGCAATGCAAAAAGAGAAACAAGTAAGCCTCATGGAAAACCAATTCAGGTTCAGGAAAACCAATGAACAAGAGAGCAATACTCAGCTTTTTAGGATACTGGCTGGAAATTCCAGAAGAGTCAATGAAAGAAGCACAAGATTTGGGAATCAAAAGAGTTAAGGTGAATAAGGAAGAAATTAACTTGCTCCAGTTAGCAGATGACATCGCAGAAGTTGCGGAAACTTGAGAGTTCCTTCAACCAACTCTTGAATGTTATGAACCAAGTACTTCAGAAATATATTCTGAGGACCAACAGGAAGAAAACTAAAATCCTTACAAAAGAAAGAGAGAAGCTGAAGGCATCGTGTCACATTTCAAGTTATGAAACCCGAGCAAGTGGAATATTTCATCTACCTGGGCAGTAGCATATATTGGGATGGAAGAAGTTTGATTGACTTCAAGCAATAGCTCAAGAAGGAGTTCATGAAGAAGAGACAACAACTGTGTACAAAGAACCTGAGGTTGCTAATCCAGGATACAGTTCATCGAAATTCTCACATGGATAATGGCACTCTACAGAGCAGCGACATGGAACATTGGCTAAGTGGACAAGCGAAGAACAGAAGCCTCTGAAACATAGTGTTGGAGGAGAATGCTGAAAATTAAATGGACAGACAAAGTGAGGAATAATTGTTAATATACAAGAGAAGAATAGAAAAGGATCATATGGAAGGAAATCCATGGCAGAATAAAACCAGATGGATCGGACACACTTTGAGGCACACTGGATTACTCAGAAACATAATAAAAAGGAACATCCCATGAGGAATATCAAGGGCAAAATCAGAGGCAAAAACATTAAGGACATAAATCAAAAAAGCTATAAGGGGATGAGGAAATCTAAACTGAATAGAGAAAATGGGGGGCTGAGGCAGATCAACCATAAGGTTAAATTACTGATGATGATGATTCCAATATTTTAAAAAATTCAAAAAATATTTACCTAGGATTCAGGAAAGGTTCAATGCCTAATAAAAATTTTATTCAATGGTCACATCATTACTGAGGGTACTTATTCTGTACACGCCTATTGCAATATAATGGTATTCAGAATAAGAAATTGATGTCAATAAGCAATTATACATAATATACAAAGATGCATAACAGTCCATGCATGTATGTACCTACTCCAAGGATTATTTCCAAATTGAGCTCTTATTTAACCACATCCAACTTTGTTTTAGCCAAGACCATAATGATGTTAAATTGTCAAAATACATGTACTTGTTGAATCCATGAAAAAATAGTGAAATGCTTACTCACTATTTTTATTTCTGTCTGTATACATGAAATTTCACAAAGTTTAGGCTTTTACAGGTTACAGTTAACATACATTATATGGAATTTTCATACCATAATTCCAATTAATAATAGTGAGCCCCTGACATATATTTAGCATAACATGACATGCCTTAGTCTGAAAAAGACTCACCATACCCAAAACTCAAGATTATTAAATAAGACTTGCACCATGATTGTTTTCATTAGTTCAACTAAATGCATACTATTTATAGCAAAGTCGAAACTAATCATCCTAAACATGAAAGCCTGATAACGAACATTCAATTTTTAAAAGACATTTTTCAACACAAGATGAGGTCAACTAGGAATTTAGGCAATAGGAAATTGGTAGTTTTGAAACATTGTGCTGGAGATGATTGCCAACTAAGGGAATGAGCAAGGTAAGGAATGATGAAATGTACACTCAAAAATAAGAGGACAAGCCATTTTACAACGCAATTAGTGAAATAATTGCCAGTTGGAATGAATGAACCATAATATCATGCGGAACCTATTGGAAGAAAAAATAGAACCTAGACAAGGGGAAAATTGGGCATTTAAATGGAAAATCAAGTAAATAAAATTATATAAAAATATAGGCATGGAATGAGGAGAATAGTGAGTGAGCATGCTATTGATGGGGTGGTTGTCAGAATATTCGGAGTTTATAGATGACCACATGAGTAATAGGGATGGGCCTGTACTGTAAGCAAGTAAGTTGTACACGCAACCTTTTTTCATTGCAGCCCAGATGGTCTCAACCTTATGAGCACAAAATAAAACGAACATCCTCAAATGAGTAAGATGAGAGCAAACAAGTGAAAATATCCAAGCATAATGAGGAAAAAAAGGTAGACCTTATGAAAATGGAAGATAAAAAGTAAGGATAATGTTGGTATCATCAGCATATAATAAGGGGATAGCACCATTTGTGTGTTGAAAACTCAAAATGCTTATTTATATGAGAAAGAAACAAAAAAGGTCTGAGAACCGAGCCTTGAGGAACACCTCGATTAAGGACCTTACTTGGGGAAACAAAAGATTCACCATTTTTAGAAATAACCACGTGTTGTATTCTATCAAATTGGTAGGATTTAATCCAAGGATTATGTATGCTATGAATACCCATCCTGTGGAGTTTCTTGAGAAGTAATTGGTGGTCAACACAGTCAAAAGCTTTTGAGAAATCAAAAAAACATTGCAGCAATTGCCATTTTTAATTTAGAGTATTTTAAATCTGGGTTATTAACTGATAGTTAGCAGAAGATATAGATTTTCCCTAAAACCATGCTGAGGTGGTGAAAGGAGATTGGAAACCTCAAGGTAAGAAATTAACCTAACATAGAATGCCTTCGTGAATATTTTGTTGAATTGGTTCAGCAGAGAAATGAGATGGTAGAAGTTAATGGCATGTCTGTCCCCCTGGTTTTATAAAGTGGAATAACTTTTGACACTTTCAGAGGGGATGGAATCTACTACATGGAACTCCTAATCGGAAAGATTCATTTATGAGAAAATGAAGAGGCTGCATAATGAAGTCAATAGATTGCTTAATAATGTAGCCACAAATTCCATCAAAACCAGAGCTTCGTTTTGAACCTAGATTGTTCACTATATTTTTCAGTTCAGAATTTGTGAGGGGATAGAGAAATAGAGACTTTGAGTGGGTAGCAGGAATCGCTTTTGAACTAGGGGAGTTGCTTTGCTTAGCAATAGAAGAAGGTTGAACGTGATCTGCACAGTTACGGGCAGTTTGGAAGATTCCAATATAATAACTCTTGATGAATCATTAAAATGAATTTTAGACTGCTTCTTGGGTTTGTTTCTGGAGGTATCAATAATTTTCCAGATTTTTCTAGATTTATTGTCAGAGTTAATGATCCTATGGGCATTATAACAATGTTTAGCTGACTGTAAAATTTGATGGTAATGCTTTTTCCTAACTGAATATACAGTCCTAAGTTTGGTATTAGTTTTACTAGAGATGGCCAACTCTTTAAAATATTTAGCCATGAAACGTATTTCATTACTTATCCAAGGTTTACACTTAGGAGACTTGGTTCTTTTATTGTACTGAACAGGAAAGGACACGTTAAAGTACTGCAGAAATTTAGTATAAAAATTATCAAAGCTTTCATCAAAAGAGGCAGTGTTATACACATTATGCTACTCCTCAAGACACAAAAGATTCATAAAATGATGAATGCAAGAGCTATTGAAAGATCGAGCGCCATAAACCTCCAAAGGAGTGTTAGCATTCATTAGAAAGGTAGCAACAATGGGGTAATGGTCAGAAAGATGTGAGGGGATTGTCCTCGTTGTTACCTCATTACTATCAAAATTAAAAATGAAAATATCAAGTGATGTAGAATGATGAGTAACGAAATAACTATGTGATGCAGTTCAATATTACTATTTGGCTTGATGATTGTTATTATGGATGACAATGAAATATAGATATATGTAGTTTATCAATACTTATCAAATATTAAGTCAATGAATATTAATCAATTGTTGTTTCCCTTGGATAAAACCAAACTTATAGATTTTTGTGTTCTAATACATCAAGAAAACTTAATCATTTCAAAACATGAATTTAGTATTTACAATATTTTTGAATGAATGTTTTGCTGTGACTGCTTTCAATGGAACATTACAAAACGGTGTATTATACTTCTCCTAGTAACCAATCGAGGATTTCACAATTTGAGGATATTATTAATCTCAATCAAAGGACAAAATTAGAGAATGAAACTACTTCATTCCATAAACGATAAGGTCTTACTCATGCTATTTTATGGGTTGTTTGAATGGAAACAAGGCAGATAATCAGGGGCTAGGGGGGATAAATGGGAAGGGCCTCCATTGTGTGTTGAAACACACAGAAGAACTTGAAAGAAATTCCAAACAATATGTTACATATTCTAACAAAACCCTGCACAGGTGCGCAATAAGAAGAGAAGTTGGAAAACTAGTAAATATATTAAGACTTTTATAATTAGACTCACCCGAAGGAACTGGCTTAAAGTTAAAAGTCTGTAACTTTCTACTTTTTTGGTTGAAGCATCCATTTTCACACAGGCAATTCGAACAGTTCCCTTCCATAACAAAGTCGAATCGGTGCCCTTTTTTATTGCAAATACTAGCTTCTTGCCATTTGAATCAACGCACTGATCAGACCTACAAAATACATATTAGAAGAAGTTTAATATGATTATCACGTTAAATAACAACATCAAATCAATAATACAGTAACCGAGTGAAATGAACAGCACGACAATAGGGACTATTCCAATTTCCTCTACAATGCTATAGAACTCATTTAATTGCAAATATTGTGACTAGAACCCTGAATCATTGCGACAGAAAATGATAAACCATAATACGAATTCTCTTAATCGCATCAATAAAAATAATTGGCAACAGTAAATCCCAGCAGACATGACAACAAAGACATTTACGGTTGAAATGCAACTACTAGACAAAATAATTGTCAGAAATTAAACTTACAACAGATTTAGCTCCCCTAAACAATTTTGAAAGTCGTCATATGACAAGGATGCTATTTCAGAAAATGCCCTGGCATGGCGGCAAAATTCTTTCTGTAGATTATCTACCGTTTGAGGAATTAAGCTGTCATAACTTGACGACTGCCCCATGATGCCAATTTTATGAGAGCAATCCGGAGCAGTCATTTAATAGATCATGGCCTCCTGATAATTTTGTTTGGCAGTTTAAAAGAATTGCCACTGACAAATGGGCAAACACACTAGCTGAGCTAACAAATAAAAACAAACTTGAATTGATGAACTGGGATAAAGGTAACTTAACAAATAAAATTCATGCCCAATAATTATAGCGGCATATAAGTGAAATAGAATATATTCCACAAACTTCGGTGACAACTGATTTACACTATCATTTTTCAAGAAGTTAAATTTAAATAATTTTGTCACAAAGATAATCCACCACAGCACGCTTATCTACATTCATACAGTCAGTGACGTAGTTATGAAAAAAAATCGAAATGAAAATCGAGAAATTATTAGCATCATTAACATTATAAAAATTTTATCCAAAAATCTTTTTTGAAATTACATCAAATATTGTTGTTAGTATTTGAGTCATTATTCTAGCTTTATTCTAAAATCAAAAATGTCTTCCTAAAATTTTCTGGTTCAGAATTGTGGGTTGGAAATATGGCGGCTTTAGCTCTACAGCAGACGTTACTAATTGCCAGTGAGTATAATGATTTCTTAATAAAGACTCAACATTTTGTTCTGTCGGACCCTTTATTGACTTTGGTACAGCTTTATATTTGTGAAATATTCAAACAAGCTGAATGTGCCTGCACATTCAATAAAAAATTAACTTCTTGCACTAAGGAACCTTTGTATTTTCATATAATTTATTATCATCGTGATTCCCTAGGGGCTGGCCATCACCCATTGGCTGCAATCAGCGTTGCGAGTAGTCATTATAGTACAGATGTGAAACCACTCAAAAACCCCCATACGGCATCACTTAAACGAGGCACTGGGGGTAGATCTAGTTTCAATGGGATTGTTGCAACCGTCCTTGGTGCTTCAGGCTTCATCGGAAGATACGTCTGTAATAAGTTGGGCAAGAACGGCACGCAGGTTAGTAATTACAGGGCCACCGCTGTTATTAAAATATATCCCGACGTAATGACCCAGAATGTACAAGTATGATGATATATCATTCATGAGTAAGGGGGACCATATTTTGGAAAGAAACAATACTGAAGTAAACCTCTTTAAACATTTCCTTTGCAGCTGATCATACCATATCGAGGAGATGCTTATGCTGTTCGCCGACTTAAATTGGTTGGTGATTTGGGACAAGTTCTTTTCTTCCCATATGACTTGAAAGATGAAGATTCGCTGAGAAAGGTAAGCTATTTTTTATTTTGTATATTAGTGTGGACTTCACTTGTGTTATATCTATCCTTTTTCTATTTGTCAGGTTATGCAATACTCAAATGTAGTAATCAACCTTATTGGCCGAGACTGGGAGACCAAGAACTTCACATTTGAAGATGTTAACATTAAAGGAGCAGCGAGAGTTGCCAGAATAGCTCGTGAAATGGGTGTCGAGAAGCTGATCCATATATCTGCTCTGAATGCTGCAGAAAAACCTAAGGTGAAACCTATTTCTTCAGTCAATTCAAAACTTACAGTACAAGTGGTATTATTTAAAGTGCCTTCTTCATTATAATACAAACAACTTTTTGGCTTGAGGAAATTGTTATTTGCAGTTTGAAAGTATTTTATTTCTTCTTTATGAATATTCTTTCAGAAATTTAACATTGTTTATTTCGTTTTAGCCTATAATTCTAAAAGAAGGCTCAAAGTTCCTTTCCACAAAGTGGCATGGAGAAATGGCTGTGAGGAATGAATTCCCTGATGCCATAATATTTAGGCCATCAGATGTATATGGTCATGAAGATCGCTTCTTGAGGTTGGTTATTTTGTTTCCTCCCCGTTTAATCTCAATTGTTTTGACTTAAATTGTGAAATATCAGTTTGTCCTAATCACAGTTAAATTAGCTGGTATGGGAGGGGGGGGGATTAAGGTACATTTAAAATGGAACATCAGCAATAATGAATGTTCTTTCTGCCATAAAGGTATTATAGTCACTTGTGGCGTAGAACCTTACGCTTTATGCCTTTGTGGAAGAAAGGAGAAGAAACAATAAAGCAGCCTCTGGCTGTCAGTGACTTATCTACAGCAATCTACAACGCAATTTTAGACCCAGATGCACCAGGAAAAGTCTTCCAGGCAGTTGGGTAAGAATGTCACTAAGTATTATTAATTCTTCCCTTAAACTGAATGAATCTAAAGCTAGCATACCACTGAAGCATCAGGAGAACGTGAAGGATTCTGTGAAATTTCTGTAAAGCTTTTGGGAAAAAAATGCCCAGAATATATCTTTTTAGTAGGTACTATTACTTTCAGTATATTTCATGGAATGGCATACATTATTAAATAAAACAGTTTCTGGCGTAACTTGGTGGAAAATCTTCATACTGACTTTTAATAATAAAACCACTTTACTTTTCCACATAAACTTTTTAATTTTTACTACCTAGGTTTTGTTATAACTGACCTGATGATGTTATGTTATAACGAAACCTAGGTAGTAAAAATTAAAAAGTTTATGTGGAAAAGTAAAGTGGTTTTATTATTAAAAGTCAGCATACATTATTGTTTAGCTAAATTTGTTGTTCAAGCTTCAAACATTTTTTTAGGAGACTGAAATTTAGCCTCTTGCTTGTAAAACGTTGCCTTGTGTATTTTTTCTTGGGAGAAGGATAAGAAATCAAAATATTTATGCATGTTTTTTTTCGTAGTACTGAATTTTTACACTTTTATCTTGCATGAACAGACCTAAAAGATACCAACTAGGTGAACTTGTTGACTGGTTTCATCGCGTGATGAGAAAAGATGAAAATTGGGGATACAAACGCATAGATTTGCGCTGGGATATTCCATTCCAGTGGCGAATCAGTTTGACAGAAAAGATCTGTCCCAGCTGGCCGGTAGCATATCTTGGCTGGGACAAAATGGAACGGGTGAGTCGTATTCTTCATGCTATGCAATAAATAATACTTCTGCTGTCAACCCCATGACATACCATGTTCTTCACAAATACTGAGAACACTCAAAAGCTAATTATGTTTAACTTTGATCTGGGATGTGCAATCTCAGGTGTAAATTTAACATTGCTGTCAGGTTAAGGGAATGACTACAATCATGTCATATACTTAAATGTCGGCAGGAAACATTTTTCAATTGCATATCCTTACGATTGATTATTCATGCTCTTGGCTTCTGCTATGTAGCCTATTTCTTTTGAACCAAATTTTCATTTTCACATGTGTACAATACCCACAAAGTTTATCCTATACATTTCCCAATGTTTGTGGTTCCAGATAAATTATTCTCTCCTGATTATAAGTGAAGTTTCAGACTCTAATTATTTTTATTTAATTCCCTTGAATCCAGAACAATCTTCCAGTTTTTAAAATTAAACATCCATGAAATAGTTGAAGAGTAGTTTAATGCCAAGTTTTTGTCTAGTCCTCCTCTATTCCCTGAAAATCCTACCTCTGCCAAATTACTCACCTATCCCCAATGGCACAAAATACTTCAACCATCAGTTGCCTCTCGTAATGACTGTTAATACTGGATTATAGCTGCCTGGTAAGGACTGTACAATGTTAATAGCTCATGGCAATACCAATGTAATTTCCAGCACCAATTGCTTCCAAATTTAGTGGAATCAAGAGGGAAATATATAGCTCTAAGCTTAGGGGATAAATTGAGGCACAAGTATCATGTCATGTACCAAAGATTTTGTCTTTTAGATTCAATTCTTTGACTTGATAAGTTTGCCCCTGGCTTTTTCCGAATGTGCTTCAACAGCACCAGACCATCAAATCAGTGTCTTGCTAACCCCCCTCCCTCTTCCATCCTCTTTTCCGTTTGGTATAAAACTAGCCTTCTGTCTTATTTTCTTCTACATAACTTGGTTCTGATAGTCCCAATCAGACCACTCTATTTGTTTACAAAAAGTGATATGTTATCATAAGGGTATAATACATACAGCCACCTCCCTGAAAACATCACTTTGAATATTTTGATATCAGTAAAATTTGCCCAATTATTTCATTCAGCTGTAAAATGCAAGATCCTGTGTTCAAACAATGGTCATGCATTAGGAAATGATTTAAGGTATGATTTTTTTACAAGGGATATATTAATAGCTTAATGTTTAATTTATATGTGATGCTTGTGGACTTGAATCTAGTAGTAACGGGGCTTAGAGAGAGTGTTGGCAAGTGGCTTGCTTGATGGCTTTGGTAGGCAAATGAGGAAGCAATACACGCCCCCTTTTAACTCATGTTTGATGCATATTCTCTTTTTCATGTGGCAATATCTGGAAAAGAAGACATGTATGGTACACATTTATACATTAAATTCATATCAGCCACTTTCAAAATGAACTTTGCTTAAAAGTAATGTAAATACAGTATGTTCTTCTCTTAATGCTTGAAGAAAATCTGTTCTAGATGAGATAGGATGTTGAGATGGATAGACTGTTTGGGCAAGCGTTGGGAGCACTTGGGATAAAAACCCTCGATGAAGCATGTCTTTCGGTGACATTTTGTTAATGAATATTATGGTGGCTACAATACAATGTATGCTAATTATGTAATACTTAATAAACAGGACCATGTCACAGATGTGGTTGAGAGAGGAGTTCCAACTCTTGAGGATCTTGGGGTGGTGTTAACTCATATGGAAGACCAAGTTCCTTGGGAGCTGAGACCATACTTGGCCACAGCTTACTACGATGAGGAAGTCGGAGAGTTCCAGCCCCCTGAACCCCCACGTGTTGCAGTCTAAAGGAAGGAGGCATGTAATTTTTTCTTTTGATCCTGGGTTGGCACTACCACAGTTGACTATGGGAAATGAAAAGGTCCCCCTACCATGGTGTGTGTGAATTTCATATGCCATGTAGAGCTTACCTTTTTGTGATCTCAATCCTCACCTATCAATGCTACCTTTTGGTTAATCACTATTGTTTTGGCGAGAAGACGTATAATTACTTTTGTAATGACTCTATATACAAAAGGTCTATTTACAAGATGTGTACAAACAGTTGGGTACTAGATGATGATGTTGCCTCTTTCTGCACAATTTAGCTTTTATTATAGTGACTCAGTCATTCCTGATGTTTAATATGACTTCTTTTATATTTTCAGGTGAAATATTGGAATATAGTTTTATACCCACTGATAGTGCGTGTAATACCTGTAAATTATAAAGTGTTCTGTAAATAAAAAAATGTATAATGCCTTTAATAATAGTCCTCATTATTTCCAGTGATAATTTACCTTTTTTAAATTACATATTTGTTTGTGCTAGTACTATGCAGACACATACTAGTATTAATATTAAAATTTGGAAACAATGAAGTGTTTTCAAACCAAGTGTGAAAATTGAGGAGTTTCATCTTAAATGGGATCCTGAGATGACGTAGGCATTCTGTTGCTTGGTTTTATTAGTACATTCTACGTGGAGATGTAAGATAAGTGTTTATAAACTTGTATTACTGATATCACTTCAGTTAACATCAGTATGCCCTAAAAATGGCATACTCTTGCAATGCTTGTCAAGATATTGTAATAAAGGGCAGGCATATATTTAGTTAAAATCTTATTTAACAATCATTACTGAGACACTGGTACTAAAAATATCTTTTCTTCAAATGTTAACAAGGCAAGGATATACCTCACTGCTCCATTCTTGGGACATTATTATTTACTCTTCATACATGACATTTCTGAAATTAAAGACCAAATCAAGTTCCAGAAAAAGTACATGTTAGTTTGCAATGACTTCAAAAAAGTAAGTTGGCTGTCAATCTGGAAAAAGCTTTTGTATAAGCTATAAGTGAACACATCAGCCAATTTTGAAACTAGGCAACTCTGAAATATCTTTTGTTAAACTTAATTAATTTTTATTTAAAAATTAAAGTTAAAAAAACTAATAATAGCATGATTGTGGACAAATCCATAAAATGGTGCAAACACAAGGAAAACACTTGAATCGAATTAATTTGAAATAATTTTTCAACTTTGATATTTAAGAGCTAGAGGGGATTGGGATGGTGCGGTAGCTAATGTACTGACTACATACCCAAAGGGCCCGGGTTCAAATCCTGGAGGTGGCAGATTTTTTCAGTGGCAACCTGATCCCTACTTGACCTGCTTTGTGGAGAGCACTTTTGAGTCAGTATGCCGTCTGCCGAATGGGACGTTATGCTGCGGACCCCTTGCTGCCTTTCATTAAGAGTAGGCTAATGCCAATGCCGGGTTTCTCTCCACCCTTCATCCTATCCTGTCCATCCCTAATGATGTAAATGTTCTCGGCTATCAGTTGCCTCCCCTAAAACTACTGCTACTTTAGAGCTAGAACTATCATAATTATTTAAATCTGTACTGTGCAAATTTTTAGTCCATAGCTTTTTATGGCATAATTTCCTGGGGTGGTAGTAGTAACCAAATTGAAGTATATAAAATGCAAATGAAGAATTATTAAAAATTAAGCTGACTTCAATGAATACAATAAAAAAACACAAGATGACCGAAATGCAAATTTTCTCGTGACCTCTGTTAAATCGGTGGCATCTCTTGTTAAATTGGATGAGTGGTAAGCTAATTATATCAAGGATAAAGGCACATTGTTCAATATAAACAGCTAATGCAAGATTAATATAGTTATAATTTATTTTGAAAAATATCAAATAGGAATCATGAAACATAAGCCCTTAACAGAATTAGTAATTATATACAAAGGCCACTGTTTTAGCCCAAAAATAAATAATGTTTAGGAATGTTTATTGCACAAAGCTCTCTTACGATTCATTTGACATGCCTTTCTTTGTCAAGATGGTCTGTTTTCAAATGGAAGCTGGGACGACCAGGAGTCTACTGGAACGCAGCACTTCAATTCCACCATGAAGTGTGACAACTCGTGGGAAACCATGACGGATTAGAATTTTTCCAAACTGAAATAAATATTGCAGTGAAAATTAGTGGATTTATAATACAACGGTAATCCCAAAAGTAAAGTCTCCAATTATTTTAGAAATAGAAACGTTTACCTTAAATAATTGATATATCATTTTAAATTTAGATCATTCCAAAAATTTTCTACATAATCACCATTTCAGTAAACGCATTTCTATATGCACTGGAGCAGTTTTTGTAAACCCATGTCATACCAGCTCACAGCCACATCATTGAGGAAGTATAACGTTGTCATAAGGTAACATCATCTTAGTATTATAGTCTTCTTACACCTTTTACATTGTCACTTGTTATGGGTAATGAAACCTGAGTGTTCCACTTCACACTTGAGACCAAGCAGCAATCACATGAACGGTGGCATTCCTCTTTGTCCCAGCCACAAAAATTTAAACAAGCATAAGCATATAGAGCAGTTTACATATCTCGGAAGTGTTTTGGACCAATACGGTCAAAGTGGTAGGGAGGCAAGGAGAAGAATTGTGCTAGGCAAGGAGGCTATCTAAAGGAGGAGGGAGTTGATGACGGGGACTTTGAGTAGGGATGTTAAGACAAGACTCGTAAAAACTCTGATATGGAGCATAGCTATGTACAGCGCAGAAACGTGGTCGCTGAAGCAGGAGGATAGACGTAGATTGGAGGCTTTTGAAATGTGGGTGTGGAGAAGAATGAAGAAGGTGAAATGGACCGAAAGAAAAACAAATGAGGAAGTACTGGAGATGGTGGGTGAGGAGAGGGGTTTGTTGAGAGAAATCATATGGAGGCAGGAAAAATGGATGAAGGGCATATTGAGCGGAAGTGGGATGTTGAAGAAGGTAATAGAGGGGAGAATGTTGGGCAAGCGAGGAAAGGGCAGGGACAAGATAGGGATGTTGGATGGGATGGAGGGAGGAAAGAAGTACACAGAGATGAAGAGGGACCTGATGTAGATTAGGTTGCTGGATTGGGTTTTGTTTGGAGTTACAAAATATTTTATAGTTGTGTCCATCCAAAAACCTACCTTAACCAGTAGATTACCTAATAACAATAATCTGCCAACAAAATCATGGCAATTGTGTTTGGCATCAAAATGGGGTGTTGCTGGCTGACTACATGGCCCCTGAAGCTAAGATAAATCCTGGCAGGAATTTTGAAACACTTAAAAATATCAGATAGTGACTCAGAAGCAGAGAAGAAGAATGTTGAGCAAGAGGGTAAACTGTTCCACAATATCACTCAACCCCCAGGTTTCCCATCATACTATTTACTGCTACAGTGTGGATGGGACATTATCATCCACCAACCCTATAGTCACAATTAGCACCCAGTAACTACCACTTGTTTCCTAAGTTGAAAGAACATTAGGCCAGAAGGTGCTTTAGCGATGATGACAAAGTTAAAAATGAGGTTCACTGCTTCAACTACATGGGAGCAAGCTGATATGACAATGGCATACAAATTCCACCATAGTGTCTACAAATATGCATCCAATGAAATGGCAATTATGTAGAAAAATAGAGGAATGTTAAAGCTTTAAAATCTATTTCCTCAAAAATTGGAGACCTTACTTTTGTGATTACAATCATTTCTAGGAGTGAATATGACCAGCCACCAATTTTCATCTTGTATGTAAACATTGGATCTCGTTGAATAAAATTAAACTGTAGCAAGCACAAAGAATCAAAAGGGGAAGACACCAAGAGACATCAGAAGGTGCAGAATTAACTACCTCCTTTAAAAGAAAACTTCAATACATATCAAATAATAGACAGCAAAAATTAACCTCGTGTAGATAAAAAAACCATAAACTCAGTAATCAACCCGAAGGTCGGTTTAGTAGGTGATGGTAGAGCTCACCCATGTACCAAGCCGAACATCATGTGAATATAGTATTCTCACATCAGGGTAGGGGGGCCAGTTCCTTTCGCTGTGCCGGTTATCATTTCCCAGAAAGATCTGGTACCCAAAAAATCAACTAGCTTGGGTGGATCTGCAAGTGCCCAGAGTGCCTTGCCCAGGAATCGAACCCGGGACCCTCCGGTCAGTAGTCCAATGCTCTACCCACTAGACCACCATGACCCACTCATGTAGATATAAACCAAAATTTAGTACTAATGATATACTGATTTAAGCTCAAGAAACTGAAGAATCTATTCAAGGTAGACCAATTGAAGAAAAACTAGATGAGACTGACTTTGCAGCAGTACTAGAGAAAATTTGGAAACAACCTATTACACAAACTGTGGAGGCTACAAGTAAAGCAACCTCTGAAAAGAAAGCCATAAATCATAGCCGAGGTCCTAATACAAGGTAAGAGATAACAGACAAATTCAAGAACTGTGGAAGATCAAAAATGTTACAAAAGAATAAGAAATATCATTAGCATGGTGACCAAACAACTGATATGAGACCCGTGATAGCCTTGCCCAAGAAAATGTTGAAGCAACTGAAAGGGAGGCATTGATGAACTTAGAACAAATGATAGCATCATTCTATGTAGATGCAAACTCATTAATTAAAAATAGAGCAAACATTGAAATAGATAACATAGAAATAGGACTTCATGATTGAAGGGATTTGAAAATACGACTACAAGAAGAAGATACCACTGACAATAATAACAAAAGAATCCATACTCATCAAAATCTACACTGCAATGAGATTATTAGGAAAAAATGTGGGACAAATCAACAAAATGCGATGAATACAAAAAAGTCTTCCTAGAAATTGCGGGAGATTGCCGCCACAGTAACATTTAATGGAGTCATCCGCTAAATGTGCATTACAATGCAAAAATTTCCAAATGTAAAAATAAGTCACCTTAGATGTAATTTCAAAATGCATAAGGATGCCTCGGTAGCTTAATTGGCTAAAGAGCTCGGCCCAACACTGAGGGATGAAGGTTCAAATTACAGTCAAGGCAAATGATTTTTATACTCTGAAATTGCTGCATTACAAAAAAAGTCTTCTCCCTACTTTTTTACCCTTATAAACCAAATAATAAATTATGAAAAATGAAGAAATATTTAGAATATGGAAATCATCCCAGTGTTGAAAAAGGCAGATTAGTGAAAATTTACAAAAAACTAGCCCAACAACTACATTTCACTTTTATGACAAGAATAATCTACTCAGGAATAAAGGGACTAAATTACTTGAGCAGGCAGTAGGAACTTCTCGATTAAATTAATCATTAATTTCTACAATTGATTCGAGAGTCAGTGAGGGAAGGGAACACCTTTTCTGGGACCATCAGATAATCGGCCACTGTGATTAATGCATTAATGACAATTCCTCTCCCTATCAAAATTTGTAAAAAAAGGAACTCGCTGCAAAAATCAGTTTCTTTCAAATAGAGAAGTGCATCTTGAGGACCATGGGCATAATCTTTCTCACACATGATTCCCAATCCCAAAGGCAGCAGATATTTCTCAGTGGTATCCTGATCCCTACTTGAGGTGCTTTGTGGAAGACACTTTGAGTGAGTACGCCGTCCGTAGGATGGGACGTTAAGCTGCGGACCCCTTGGCACCTTTCAACAAGAGTAGGCTAATGCCGATGCTGGGTTTCTCTCCACCCTTCATCCTTTCCTGTCCATCCCTAATGGCACAAATGACCTCAGCTGTCGGTCGCCTCCCCTTTGAACTACTACTACACGATTCCCTTATGCATCTTTAATTTTATGAAGTAAACATTATAAATTTATGGATTTGTGATAAATGGATTTAGGTACAAAAAATCAATTGAATGATTTAATGCAAGAATCACATTCCATTTGGTTAGGCACTAGTAACTTGCTAGCCAGCTCTTCTCTGCATGTACTACTGCCAAAACCTGGAGAGGCCAGTATATAGCAAACAAATTTACTCTGCCCCTAGATGCAGCAATAACCCAAAGACTCTGTAGTTAAAAGAGTCATGATCAGTGATATTTTCTGGTTGGTGATATTTTTTTGGTTGTGGGTTGAAAAAGTTTAGTAATAACTGACCTCAGCAGAATTGACGCCACGTGTACTAACTACTGCCAAAATCTTCCCTTTGGTGAACTGCTGCAGTTGTAAAAGCTTTGCAAGTGGTATCACAGCTTTCCCATCATCATCAGCAGTTATACTGGAAAATGGAACACTGATACTCTCAGGTATGGCACCCCTGTTGAATCTGATGAAATGTTAAGGGTTCATAAATACATTTGGAAAAGATGAAACAAGTTCAGCTTTTTACCTCCATCATCCTGACAATTTTTTGAAACAAAATTAATTCTCCATATATATCTCTTGATAGAACAATTTATACATTTGGTTACAATTGGCAAATCCCAACTAAAAGATGTGATCATGCAAAGGAACCACTGGTGTAAATCAAGTGATGATAAAAAATTAAAATGAAAATTTAAATGGTTATAAATCTGTTGAATTCTTAAAGAATATTATGCATCCCCAACAGAATACAATAGAATATATGATACACACACATAGATATATTTTTTGATTCCCTGAAGTTTCACTTCTACAGAGCACAAGATAGTCATCCTCGCAGCCTCTTATCATTTTCTATGCAAATTGATTTCCTCAGCCATTTCCTTTTTCGGGCAAGATGGACAGAATACATGGAAGTAATAGTAAACATACCATGCCCCCAAGTTTACGGTAGAAAGCCAATATGATATCAACAAGAATAGTCCATGTCCAGGAATATGTTCTTGATTACGGGATAAAAAAGTCATTAAGGGAAACGAAATCTCTGGCAAGCGTGTGAGGGAATAGCATATCCCACCAGAACTACTCAAGGGTTTGAGAAAGTATTGAAGGAAGTGTTTTTATTAGCTGATTTGAAACATGAGGGGAGAATCAGTCCAAAAGGTTTTGCTTAATCAATATTAATTCCTTTCACAAAAAAGATTGAAAGCAAAAAATAAAGGGTGAAGAGGAGGACAGATGATTACCTAGGGGATAATTTGGGTTCAGAAACGTTGGTAAGAACAAGAAAGATCCCAGAAGTATGGTCACTGATCCCAGGAGTAATAAAATCCCAGAAAGAAAGGGATAGAGAATAGTACCAAGACGTACATATATGTTTGCATTATGGATTTGAATTTTGAAAGGGTATTTGGACATAGTAAATTGGGTACAATGAATGTAACCATTGCAGATGATAGGAGTAGCCTGGAAGGCTAGATGACTTATCTGAACCCTGTGCATGTCTGAGCTATTGCAGCCATTAGAGTGGGAACATGAGAGATACTGGGTCACTAGATATTTCTGATGATACCAAAATATTATTAAAACAACTATTGGAAAAGCTATCTCTTGCTCTTTTTGTAATTGGCAGTTATTAATGTTCAGTAAGATTTTATAGTTAGGAAGTTTGAAGTTTCATGCAGAATGTTTTCCATTGGTATGGTTATGAACTATGCAAGAGAAAAAGTATTTTTATTGGCTGTTTAGCAGTTAAGTTTCCCACTTAACTTCTTGAAATGGTCCCAACAACAATATACAAATTGTTACAAAGAGTCCTGCCTATCAAAACAAAAAAAAAACTTTCACACCTGAATGTTTACATTCAAATTCTATTTGTCTGCAATATTTGCAATCAATGTGATATGTTCCCTAAATGTCTTTAAGGAACCAATAGGCATTATTATTGATGCATTCTCTTCAGTCAACTGGAAACTATACTTGACAGAGGGGAAGAAGATAAATAAGATGATAGTGCAAGTTAATAGTTCCTCTATATTTACCAATAAGTTTTACACATTTACTATTTGAAGGATACTCATCCGTATTGCGGATGTCAACAACGATGGCCTTTGGTCTTGAAAATCTAATGTGCTCCAAGTCCAGAAGTTCAATTAGTTCAGCTCCACTCACACGAGGGCAGGACTCACTCTGAAGCATGGATATTGGGATCGGACTCATTTCCTGAAAGTATAGAAATTAAGGGTGAAAAATTAATTAAACATAATAGTGACGACAACTTATACAGTTATAACACTAATATATCAACTGCATTATTGTAATTTTATCAACACTAGGTACATACATGTGCGTGATAAAACTAATTCTGAATATTAATTGATCCTTATACATATTATGTTGTTAATTACAACAATTAATGATTATTTGTTTGTTTCAGGCGGTAGGGTTAGACCATCACTGGTGCCTATTACTGCACAATGCTGAACAAATAGCATGATGCTCTGAAAAATAAACAGTGGGGTATGATCGCCAAAGACGTCAATCTTCTTGCGGAAAATGCACCAGCTCACTCATCTCGAGGAGCAGTTGAGGAAACAAAGCTATGTGGCTTTGAAATTTTGCCACAACCGGCAATTTGCAACTATACTCTTGACACTTCATCCAGAAGTAAATGAATTAATCTTAGCTGAAATAGGTGCATAACTACTGTGATTCCTTAATTATCCTTCATTACATTTAGAATCCAAGAGTGAATTTTGCTTTTGACGTCAATCCCCATCACCAAAAGCAGCCATGCACTGAGATTAAAGGCCACAAGAGCTCAGGAATATCGTAATTTAATAACATTCAATTAATTTAAAAATAAATAATCAATCTATTTATTAGAGTTTCCTTAAGTTAATCATTACAAAGTTTTGTAAATTAACTTTAGCATTGACTCTGAATGCTCTGTGTGGCAAAATTGCACAAGTTAAGTTTCAATTATTCAACTTTATTAACAGGGGTGATTTAGAAAAAGGAAGGATAAACCGATTTCATTTTAAACTTAACTTCCCCAAGTCTACACCTCTGCCACTTTCTCATATTCACAGAAAAAATTCAAATTACAAAACTTGTATTTATAAAATTTTGCTACTCACAAGCTCTGGATTAACAGGGCATTCATGCTCCACTCTATTTCCAATTTTCTGTGAATCTGGTGAGAGGTCTGGTTTGCTATCAAAAGTCTTCAGCTCATGTTGCCGATAAGTAACACTACGAGGAGTGATGCAAAAAAAATCAACAGAATCTGTGACACACCGTTCAATGTCTATCTCTGAAATGGAAATACAAGAAGAATGATGAGCAATTAGTTCATAGTGAGCAATTAGTTCATAGTGAGCAATTAGTTCATAGTGAGCAATTAGTTCATAGTGAGCAATTAGTTCATAGTGAGCAATTAGTTCATAGTGAGCAATTAGTTCATAGTCGAAAAAAATTTTCTCTGCTCAATTAAAAAAAACCTACTTCATTTCATTTTAGGTATTCTCTTTGTGTCTGTAGAGTCAATCATGTTAATTATAAATAGCATCACAGGGTGATTCATAATTAACCTCCAGGGTTCCACGTTTATCATCCAAAAACTATAACGTGTAACAGTAAAAAGGGATATATAAGTAGGTTAAGAAGTTCTCCATTCGTACATTAGTTTTCGAGGAGAGATTGAAGATTGTGCCTCTGTACTTCTTTTACTACATGATTTAGCATAAGTGCAAGGAAGGATAAGACGTGGAGTTGCTGCAATCGATCATGAAATGTTGCAACACCTGTGGCAAGAACTTGAATTCAAGATTGAGGTCTGCCATATCACCATAGGTTCACATTCCAAGTTTATGTAACATGCATGCAAAACATTGACAGTTTCTGAATCTAGTGATATGCTCCTTTTTACTTTTTACTTAAACCTTTTATAGATATTAAATAATAAACTTTCAACACCTCGGGGGTAATTTTTAATCAGTTTTACATTGGAATTTACTCAATTTCACATATGTATACATCAGATTGAGTCAGTTGTCATTTATTAATGACTGACTCCATATTTATGTAGACATCAACACTAAAAATAAAGCCATTACAATGCAAAAATTTCCTGGAACAGAATTTTTACAATGCAACAATTTCAGAGAGTAAAAATCATTCACCTTGACCGGGATTCGAACCCGGATCCCTCGATATCCGGCCGAGTGCTTTAGCCAGTTAAGCTACCGAGATGTCCTCTTAAACTCTGAAATTTTGGGGGCTTTAAAGGAACAAGATGTGACGAAATACCGTACATACAATGTCACAAGCATTCGTAGACGTGCGCGACCCGCCACAGTCCACGAGGTTAAAGCTAATTTCAAACACTTAGGCTGTTCATACCTCAGACAAATTTCAAGAAACTGCGGGAGATGCTATCTCGGTAGCTTAACTGGCTAAAGCACTCAGCCGGATATCGAGGGATCCGGGTTCGAATCCTGGTCAAGGCGAATGATTTTTACTCTGTGAAATTGTTGCATTGTAATGCACACGTAGTGGATGACTCCATTAAAGTTACTGTTGCGACAACTTCCGCAGTTTCTTGAAATTAGAATTTTTACAGTTGGAAATTGTTGCATTGTAATCTGCATTAGCAGATGACTCTGCTAAAATATACTGTTGCGACTTCCACTGCAGTTTCTTTGTATTTCTCAAAAATAGAGCCACTCAGTTACTCTAATTTAATATTTTTTATACTTTCACCACACAAACTAAATAAATTTTACTGTCTAAAACATTTTACAAATGACTGATCAATAAATACATAAGAAATAAACATACAACCATTGTGTCTTTGTCAAGCTATGTCAATGTAGTAGAAATTCATTCACAGAACCCAGGAAGAGATCACTGTGATGACATAAATGATATCAATAAGAGAAAATATGGGGAAAGCAGTTACTATGTAAAGACCTGAACTTGGACATAGAATTTCATTCAATATTTAACTCTAGTATTACAGAATTTAGTTTCTCAACTATTTACATGCCCCTTAGCTAGTCCTCTGTGGACAATTACCTAATATTTCAGTTTTACTCAAATTTATTGTATTTTTAGTTCAAGTACTTTCAGTGAATTTAATCTTCAGCTCAATCTAATATTACAGAAATTAATATGTTAGCAAAAAAACATAAAACTTCCTATTCAACCTTGTGTTTCAACACCTTCATTCACACATGTTTCAAATTTCCATCCTGTTCAGCCCATTATGAATCTACTGCTATCATGACAAAAACATACCATATATACTTGTGTACAGTTCTAATTCTTTTGATGAAATTTTGGGTAAAAACGAATGGGTTAAAATATGAACATGATTAACACTTTCGAGGGATTTAATACCTCAGCTTCAAAAAAACACATACTGATTTAATTCCACCATGATTATGATAATATGTTGCAATAAGCAGTGAAAAATAAAACTCATTCAATTTGCTTACTTTGAGTGCCAACTTTTAGACATCTAAATGAAAGAAGTGGCAAAATTTAGTTCCCAAGAATAGAAAATAGTGTCAACTGTACAGTAGGCGTAAAAAAATCAACTATTTCTGTCAGAAATGCGGCTCAAACTATATGTGAGTATATAAGGTTTGTATTTAAGTATCAGTAATGATTTTTTCCTGACGTGTGTGTTAGACTATGCTGAATTCAGACTACCGTTTAAGTGTGCATATTATCATAGATCATATTGTCATTGATAAGACAACAGAGCACACCATTATGACTGAAAATTTGGCAAAGCAAAAGATCTGCACTAAACTCGTCCAGAAGGTCTTGCCAGAAGACCAAGAGCAGAGTTGAGTGTCTGCTTGTGAAGACCTTCTGCAATGGCATCACGACAATTCCCCAACCCCCTTGCAGGCCTGACAAGGTACCAGTAGACTATTTCCTATTCTCAAAAGTGAAATTCTCCCTCAAAGGACACCACCATGGAGACTCTTTTTTAAGTGCCATCAAAGAAGCTTGCACGCACATCCATAAGGACCTTCTGGAATTCACCTACCAGGGAGCCTTCAAGACTTGGAGAAGCCACTGGCAAAAGTATGTCAATGCCCAAGGGACGTACTTTGAAGAATTTTGGTGCATTGTATGAATATCTGAAATAAATCTATTTTTCCTAAACTTTTCCTGATACTTTTTTATACAAACCGTGTATTCATAACCATAATGCAAGTGAACATAAACCCATTCTATTCATAACCATAACACAGTATTCAACCCAAAGGTGGTTGGGTAGGTGATGGTAGAGTTCACCCAGTAATAAGCCCTATACGGCATGTGAAATTCACACATCAGGGTAGGGGGGCCAGTTCCTTTCCCTGTGCTGGTTATGGTTTCCCAGGAAGATCTGGTACCCGAAAAAGCACATAGCTTGGGTGGAGTTGCAGGTGCCCAGAGTGCCTTGCCTGGGAATCGAACCCAGGACCCTCCGGTCAGTAGTCCTACGCTCTACCCCCTGGATCACTGCGACCCATAATTCTATTTATATAATTGAAATAAAAGTTAATATATTACCTTAGAATTTACAAATATTATTTACTAACCAGGTAAATCTGAGAAGAGTAAAATACATTCATTGAACCCAGAGGTGAGAAGAGTATCTCTTAGCTGCTGGAGGACAGCCAAGCCAACGAACAATGGGAATGAGGCATCGCCAAGAAGCAGTTTGTCCCACAAGTGAAATATCTTATGCAGTGGAAAAACATCTGAAATATCAAACGAGATCATGCACATCAAACGGAATATTTTCAGCATTACACACCTCACAAGAGTAAAATTATTCACATAGATCATTTTTAGTCACAAAAATTGATAGTATAAGAAAACCACTCTTACGTGAAAACATCGTCAAAAACCATGGAATGGCAAAAAGCTCAGGAACAAAATTAATACTGCTGAGGTGATTTGCCAAAGATGGATCATGGAATGCAATCAGGTGGGAGAACTTGGCAAGATATTCCTGAATAACAGCAGAGTTATCCTTCAGGAAAAAGTTGTGTAAATATTTTGGGATGAATGCAGAAAGGCATGCATACGCCAGAGCTGTAAACAGAATTAAGTTGTTGACATTTTTTTTTACATGAAATGACATTTCTTCAAACAGTCACAATTTTTGCATCATTGGATCTAATTTTTTTCTCTCATTATTATTCTAACAACAATACTTAAAAAATAATAATATTGATTCAGAAATCACTTCACAAAAAAAAATACATGGTTACAATGCATTTAGGTCTAGTCTTGCCCACCTCTGCCAAGGCTTGTACATCTCCATCTAGATTAGTCTAACATTACGTAGTCTCATCAAGTCCTGCCCAATCCTGTCTAGTCTAGTGTCACATAATATAAGTAACTATAATAATACATAGCATATAATCTAAATGGGATGCTTAAGACTTTGATAGAGGGGAGAATGTTAGTCAAATGAGGAAGGGGCAGGAATAGGTTAGGTTAGGATGTTGGGTAGAATGAAAGGAGGAAGGAAGTATGGAGTTGAAGAAGAGTTGAATGTAGAGTAGCATATATGGTTGTATATTGTTAAGAGAGACAAGAGAATTGTCGTTCTACTATTTGGTTGCCTGTGTCCATCGAAAACCTACCTTAACCAGTAGATTATCTACAATAATAAAAATAATGTAATGTAATATCTGATATAATATAACATAACTAACATCATGCAATAAATAAAGAGCCTAAAATTATAAATTAAATCCTTTGTAATATTTTTCTTTTGTTACCCTAATTACTTTTGTTTAATGCTTCAAGGAAGGAATATTGTTCTAAAAGGGAACATCAAAAAAGCTTGTTGAACCATTAACCAATACATAGAACCCAGGAAGAAATCAAGATTTAGGATATATCATACACTAGGGTGATAAAATAGAAATAATACCTTCATTGTTGAAGTTGAGATATAAGAAGGGTGCACATAAAGAATCCAGTCCCTGCCAGTAGACATATTTTGGATGGCTTACAACCCAAGCTTTAAGGATACGTTTGAATTTTTGATGACCTTCACTGGAAGATAGGAGTTCATCATACTGGTGACATCTTGGGATATCCACTTCAATCTGTCATGGCAAAATTATTTTCATGAGACCTATAGCCATGAAATCTATAAAGAATTAATATGTGTTCACTTGGTATCACATACTACACAAATGATTACCAGCTCCACTTAAAACAGCTTCAACTTGTAACTATGCATAGCGAAATGGAATTAATCAATAATATGCAGAGCATTTTAATACAACGAATGTGACAGTTTATAAAATCAATTATCAATGAGGAAAATACTCAGTCAAAATAATTTTACAAACACAGCCATATAATGTGCACCAATTTCTGGTATCCCTATTTTCAAAAATGTGTACCTTAATTTTGAACCATTCAAATCCAATATTCTTGGTATAAAAGGGATGATGCATTAACTGCAACAAACACAACATTCTAATGACATATTTCATTTGTGTAGTGATTTGAATAATTTAAGAATGGGTGCCACTTATTTCTGATTTCAATATTCCCTGACATTGTCAGGTTTTCCCGACCCAAAAAAAATAAACGTTGCTATTCCTTTCCTTAAATTTTGACTTGAAAGCAAAATGAACTCTGTAAAACAGTATGGACAACTTAAGTCAATAAGTTTCTAGCTTGAGAAAGAATACTAGAATAAAAATTTATTCCAATGATCATTTTTGCTCACTCTGCCACCAGGGACAAGACAGAAGAACTCCTATCTAATGGTGGCTCAATGAGCCAAATTGTGTGGTGTACTAATTCTTTCACTTAGTTGGAAAGGATTAATAATAATATTTATTCTGTCCAATGATTTGGTCATACAAATATATGACATTATTTTCAATTCTTCATTATTATTGACCAGCATATATGCGCTCATCTATTTTATTATGTAAAAATAAAAAGGTGAATATGACTCAAAATTATTGAAATAATATTGATAGCATACCATATCCGAAGAGTCTACCAAAAAACTACCCTGAGCCTAGAGCTAAAAATTGTTTGCTGCATCATACAAAAATAAACCTACCTGGCGATCTGTTGGTGTGGGGGTCTCTTTGTCGATTGCAATGAAGTTCCCTTCCACATTGCCATCTACCTCCAAAGCCGCTGCCCACACTTCGTTCCGAAGCATAGGTGGGATATCACGCCTTGCCTCTTTTACTATAGCTGCCTTCTTGTATGGATAACCCTGTGAGGCATAAAATGCAATGTTAAATATAAATATGTTAAATAGTGCAATTGCATAATCATAATTTTTATACAACATTAGATGGTTACATACCGCAATAGGTATAATCAAAAATATTAAAAACACAATGCATAGTATATACATATTTTTACACACTTGAAAATAATCACTTGTGTCAGTCTCAAAAACCTCATTGACTGAGGAAGAAGGCTTCCACCTTAATGTGGTGGAAGGGCATTTATGTTCTGATGACATCTAGAGATGTGTTCATGGGAGCAATGACAATTACTCAGGGTAGGGTCACCCATGCAATTTAGATTGAAGGGTCAACGCCAGACAAAAGGTACCCTGCACAACGTCTGTTTCTCAAGGAGGATACAAATGTGTTCAACTCCAGTGGCCATTAAAGTGACTGTGTCATGTTAAAAAGAAACCATTGAGGAAGTCAATAGAAAAGCCATGTGAATTAATTATCCTATGCAATTATGATGGACAAAAGTATGGACTTGGCCCACTGAGCCATATGCCATGCGCAGCAGAGAGGCTAGGCACCCATGGTCATCATCACACATAATCCTTGCAAATAGGCATTGACAGCAACAACAGAGAATAAGATATAGAAGAGGATCGAATTAGAATTGAAACCTGGAATGTTAGGACGATGTTGCAGGCAGAAAAATTAAAAAACAAAAAGCAAGAGATAGAGAGAGCAAATAGAGATGTTTTTTGGTCTGTGCAGGTTGAGATGGAAGGATAGTGAGGATTACTGGAGCGATAGCTATAGAGTAATATATCGCAGAGGAGACGAGAGCCAGAAAGGAGTGGCACTAATAGTAAACAAAAAGGTAGGAGAAACATAGTGAACATAGAACAACCTACTGATAGAATATTATTAGTAGAAGTAAAAGCAGAACCAATGAACATGTCCATTGTTCAGGTACACATGCCACCAAGCAATCAGGACGGAAGAAGTCGATAAGGTATACAATTAGTTAAAAGATTTAATCACAAGTGTTCCTGGAGGGAAACTTTTGATAGTGATGGGGGATTTGAACGCAAGGTAGGTGAAGGAAGAGATGGTGATGAGGTGGGATATTTTGGATTATGGAAAAGAAATGACCACAGGAAGAAAATAATAGAGCTCTGCAAGATAAAGGGATTGATCACGACAAAAAGTCGGTGTATACAACATAAAAGGGATAAGTATGCATGGAAAATGCCAGGGGACTATGGAAGGTATCAGTTAGACTACGTTATGATTAGTCACAGATTTAGGAACAGTGTGATTAATTTGCACAGCTTCCCTGGAGTATTTTCGGACTCAGATCATCATTTATTATTAATGAAGCATACCATCTGATTCTAAAAGATAAAATGGGGACGACAGTTTACATTAACAATGGCATTAAGAAAAGTGTACCAACAAAATGTAGAGAAAATTATGAGTGAGAATGAGAACAGGGAGGTGGGTACAGTATACGAAAATTTGGAACATTAGGATCATTAATAGGAGAAGGGTAAGGAAATCATGAATTACAGACTAGATAATTAGGAAGATAGATGAGAGAAAGAAAAGGTTAAGTCAACATGGAATTGGGATGAAGGAAATACAAAGAGATAAACAATAATGTGAAGGGAGAAACTAGTTGGGCAAAAGAAGCATGGTGGAAGATGCAATTTGAGGATATGGAGAGTTTACAAATGATTGGAGAAATTATTTCACTAAACAGGAAGGTGATAGAACTATCATCATGTTAGAAGGGAAGAACCATGCACACTACCACAGAGTATATATCGTAGAGTCCAGGCACATTTAATTGCAAGATTCTCTCCAAAGTCAATGCTCTGGAAAGAGATGTGGTGTGGACGCCTCTCTATTGCTCTTCCAATGTAGTGACTTGTGAAGATAGAAAAAATTGAGATTCGAGCAGTGATTAAATACTTCATAAAAAAAGGTATGTAGCAAAGGAAAATTATGCCGACTTTCAAAACACACTAAGGGACTCTGCTCCTTCATATTCAACAGTTGCCAAAAGGGAAAAACAAGTTTAAGTTTGGTTGGGACATCTTAAGATGATGATCTTCGTAGTGGTTGGCCAAAAAGTGCCACTACCCCAGATATTATTGTAAAAGTGCATAAAATGGTCATGGGGATTGCCAACTGAAAGTGTGAGAAAACACTGAAGCTGTATGGATGTCATCTGAACAGGCATATCACACTTAAACAGTGGAGTTGGATAAAAGAAAATTACCTGCTACATGGGTGCCGCAACTCATGATGCAGGGTCACTAACGCATTTAAATGGAAATTTTCGAACAATGTTTGACCCGTTTTTAGAGCAACCAACAAGATTTTCTGCACCAGTCTGTGACCACAGATGAAACTTGGGTACAATACTACTATACCCCAGAGACAAAACAGTCATCAAAGCAATGGAATATGTTGATTCAACACCACCAAAGAAAGCAAAAGCAATACGGTCTGCCGGAAAGGTGATGGCTTCAGTTTCCTGGGATGCGATAGAGATTCTGCAAACAGATTACAGACATGCCAACTTTCAAAAATGAAAAATCGGGAGGACATGCCAACTTTCAAAAATGAAAAATCGGGAGATTTTTAGAAGTGTATCACGAAGTAATCACTTTTAATTACCACAATATTTGCATGGCACCTTAATCCCTTTATGACACTTTGCCAATTTTTAATGAATGTCACACTTTATTAACATGTTAAGCTAAGTACACAATTTGAACAGTTCATCAAGAACGTAAGAAGGAAAAATCGGGAGTCTCCCGCTTAAATCGGGAGAGTTGGCATGTCTGAGATTATCTTCCCAATGGTCAAACAATTACTGGACAATACTACACTAACCTTCTGGACCAACGACAGCAAAAGATTCATGAAAAAAAAACCAGGTTTGGCAAGGAACAAAGTCATCTTTCATCAAGACAATGCACATCCACACACAAGGGTCCCTGCCATGGCAAAAATACCTGAACTAAGAAATGAATTGTTGCAACACCGGCCTTATTCACCTGATTTGGCTCCATCAGATTACCATCTCGTTTCCAAGCTCAAAAATTTTTAGTGGATGGAAATTCTCTTCAAACAAAGCACTAACAGCCAAAGTAGACAAGTATTTTGCAGGCTTGAAGGAAACTTAATTTTTGAGATGGGTTCAAGACATTGGAACATCACTGGACCAAGTGTATTAGTGTACAGGAAGACTACATTGAAAAATAAAAAAAGTTTCACTGAGATAAGTCGTTTATTTCTATTCCATTCTGAGAACTTTTCACATTGCCCTCATAATTTGAAAATTACTAATCATGGATATCCAGAGATGAGAAAGGAGTGAAAATCAATTTTTTCTCTGTTTACAATTTTTCCAGGATAAACTATTAGTTATTCTTGCTATGCAGTAGGTTTTTACATACAGTCAATACCTTTTTTGATTTTTTTTCCAAGAATTTTCCCAGTACATACTGTAGTTTTCCCTTTATCCAACAATTCATAGTTCCCATGAAATCTTGTTTATTAGTATGGTTGACTTACATTGAGAAGCCTTTCATACAGGACAATTCTGTGAAACTGGTATTCAGTGTCCTTCTCTCGTATGACAAGGGGCAATGAAGCAGCACCAGAACGGTCACTTTTGGTCTTTTCTGGCGAACTGCAAATAAATAAATACATAATTGTACAAACTAATTCAAGTTTCTGTTCACATTAGTCATTGAACACAATTTTAAATGATAATTTTCAGGGAAACAGAATTATGATCATAAGAAAACAAATAAAATAATAAAGAATTTTTTTATTTTAAAGATATCTTTCCTTCAATATTTCTGTTAGAAATCTTTTTTTTTTCAGACATTCACCTCACAGGTATTTTCATTTAACCAGCCAAGTTTATAAAATGCCCATGTCCTGGACAAGATTTGAGCCTCTGGGCTGGCAGTTTGGTTTGTTACCAGTCAGACAAACATGATGCCATGACAACCAGCAATGCAAAAATTACAGTTTGGCAGCAAAATTGATTCTTTTGACCAAACACAGAAAGTGGAAAACAAACAAGCAGAAAGAAGATATTATGCTGAGGAAGATTAAATAACTTATATTCACGTATATACACAAAGACTCTTGGGTAGAACACTGATTCATAAAAATGACTACACTTACTTAAAGTAGCCAACCAAGGATAAGAAGACAATTAACAATTGGTGATCTAAAAATTCCCTTTTTTATCCACGATCCATGAAATGGGCAAGTCAGAATTATCCTTGGCATTATTGTCTATTCAACCCAGGCTTACATTTGGTGCTATGCAATCTCCTGCAACTTTACATTTCCATTGGTGCTAATCCTTCTCTTGGTGCCAAAGAGTGAGAGGCCAAACAACCTCGCTAAAACACATCAGTGCATACATACAACAAATTTCTGATGCATTATTCAGGGTGGGATGGCTAAGGATCTGTATTTTTTCTCCTTACCACTCAGCTGGGCATATGTTGGAAAACCCAATTTTATTACCATGCATCTCCTGATTAGCACAAAAGAATTAACAGAATATTTCGACTCACCCAGCTTCCACCAACGGGTAGTACGAATCAGGCAGGAGGTGAGAAAGCCGCTGCCTCAATCCATCCAATGAGAGTTGAACCACACGATTGTCAAGAAGACTAGTAGGGTCACGCTTTTGGCCAAATACTGTCCCCTCCAAAAGCATGAGACTGAAGAAAAACTGTGAATCAGAACTGAGCTAAACACAACTGAGTACTGAGGGTGATAATTACCAAATATTCTCACATCGCGACATGATTCATGAGCAAAAGAATCAATGTCATCATCACTTCTCATGAATTTTCCACATTAGCTAAAACGTGAAAGCATAATTTAAAAATTCTTTTGTCTAAAATGTCTTTTGTTAAAATTTTTGTAACATTCAATCAAACTGGCTTCAAAATCACAATGCTTCTGAAAGAAGTATCCTCAAAATATCATATTCCAATGAAAACATTGCAAAATAACACTGGGATCACATTATCCTTTACATTGATAATTAAATCACTAGTCAAGAATGTTGCTCTTGAAAAAGTGTTGCAAGGACAAAATGAAATCATTTTTTTGGGACACAATTTAAGGGTACGAGTATATTTTTTCTCGTATGCTCACATTCTTATTTATCTATCAGTACAAGTTCTTGAAGATGCATTGATTAGTTAGAGAAGTACTATATTTTTAGCAAGGAAGTGCACCTTGAGTGGCAGTCTTCAGAAACAGAAGGCATTGTGAGATTCACTAAGTTTTAGGGGCTACAAAATGAAACATACTTTAGCTAGATGATTAAAATTTTGCACCACAACTGAACTCAATTGGTAAGGATTTGCCCAAATGAGACGTAATGCATAGCCAAATATTTTTTTTTCCTGAAATGACACAGAATAACCCAAAAGGATGGGATAAAGACACAGGACATAAAGGATTACTTAAATTTCAATTTTGTATCAGTTATGAAATTATATAGGGGAAATCATATGCCATTGGCTATACAACTTAAAGAGGCTTCACTAGTATTAAATAAACTTTCCCTTGATGGTAAAGTTAACAAATCATCTCCGAATGGTTGAAGTTAAGTAGCAATGTGCACTACTGTCAGAATTACAATCATGGCTATTCCAAAAGGTGGGGAAAAGAACCATACGATAATCTTATTTCCTATATATTTCTCAAAATTCTACTAAATTTATAAATCAAGTTAAGCCGAGGACTTTAATAAGAACACTCACTTGGCGATTGAGAGAATGGGGGGCTTGCTTTGAATGAGGCCTTGTTTCTTTAGCTCTGACTGAACATCACCACCGGCCAACTGCCAAAGATAATAGACTTCTTGCGGTCGGCGCTGGGAAATTAGATTTTTCTCCTTTGTGGGGTCCTCATTGATCCGGGATGGTGGCCACTTTAAATATTGCACCCAGCTCCTTTCTTCATGTCCCCCACAGCGAGGAAACGAGTTGCGCTTGCCAATCGATGCTACTGGAAGGTCTGCAAAAATGGGATGCTTCAACAATTCTGTAGGTGTTGGTCGATTTCGGGGTGACACTGTCAGGCAAGCATTCAAAAAGTCCTTCATATTGGGATCCATTTGCTGCAACAAAAAACGCTGATGTTCACAGAAAGACACTAAATTGTAATTCTTAAGCAGTGGTAATAGGCGGACATAACTGTACCTCAAATATTTCCAGACAACAATGTTCTCTTGCAAGGCGTTCCAGTACTGTCCCACAACAATGTGTCAGACTGAGTACTTTTCTAATTATCTGGGGTAATTTCAAGTCTGGCCACAAGCACTGGCCAAAAACAAATTCCACAAAAATGATACCTAATGACCATACGTCAACTTTTGGTCCGGACTTCATGGTGCTTCCCCTGGGTCGCCCTAAATATACTTCTGGAGCAATATACTTCGGGCTCCTTCGAAAAGTAAGATTTTATTATTAAAATAAAGTTTTGAAAACAAGACATATCAATATATTTGGGAGAAGAATTTAAATTTGAATTACCCTATGGGAAATGATACATTTGCTCCTCCATCGGTCATGTAGTATAGACCATAATTGAAAAGTCTAACGTCAAGATTTTCATCGAAGAGAATATTTTCAGGGCAAAGCGCACGATGCACAATACCAAGACTATTAAGAAACGCCAAGGCTTGGATAACTTGAAACGCAGCCTTCACTACTTCATCCAAAGAAGTAATGTGGCCATATTCTTTGGCATTTTCTAAAGATACTTGATGATATTCAGACACAACAATTGTCCTCTCTGAAATGTCAACGTTCTTCCATTAGAACCTAAAGGAATTTTATTTCACTGACTATAAATAAATTATTTGTTTGAATAGTCTTGCTTACCATGTTTTCCTCTTATTATGTCCAAGTAATAGCACAGATAAGGATGATGTATTGTCTTCAACACTTGAGACCTACCATAAATTGTAATAGAGTTTGGGGTTAACGGAAGCCCATTACTTCCACAAAGATCACCCGTGTGGCTAAGGGCGAAGAATGTTATCGCCCCAAACTGCATTTCACAGCTTTTCTTTTCAGGGCACATTTTTAAGCTTAAAAAACTTGACGTGCAGAATTGTAAACAAGATTGGGAAAACCGCAGGAATAATAACTCATTATGACAATTTACTCGTGGAAGTATTTACTCAACAATTAATCAATTGACCCATTTCACCAAGGATTAGAATCTAAAGTTAAATATTTAACTTATTTTGTACCCTTAATAATATCCCTTATTGCCCTAATCCGTCCAAGACCCTCCCACTACTAGAATCAACGTCAACTTCGACCAAAACTTCCAACGAAAATCATGAATTGTTTCGTGTGTAATCTAACTCGCAGGATATAATAATTCTTCATCCAGTTTGGATTGATATGCAATAGGTATTTTTCTAAAACATACCAATACGGACATAGTCTAAGTTATTTTGTTTCAAAAATTTAATCATAAAATGAAATCACAGCAAAATAAAAATGAAAAGTTAAACAAAATTTCATTTGTTCACAATATTTATTTTGGAGAAATAACATTATGTAAATGGGATTCTTACATACAAATGGAAATATCCCATTTACGATATCAAATACTGCCCAAGTATTTAGAAGTATATTTCAACCTTGACCATCACTTTAGTCCATGAATTAGTGGGTACTATTTTAATAATGTCTCATGGTTCTGGGAAAAAGTTTTTTTTAATTATCCCACAATCACAGACATGGCAATAACTTTCCCAAAAGAGGTAAATATGTATTTCCTGTTTAATACGCAGATAACCAGCAATATATGATTATTTTTCATAATTTATGTTATTGGTAGATATTATTTGATGAATGTGCATATTAAAAAAACCTGCTAACTTATTCTCCTGAATAAATTTCATGATACTTAAAATTAAAAAAACAATGAAATCCAAGAATTGCACAGACTATACATGCATGAAAAAGCAATAATATATGGTATGCAATAATGTCGACCTTGGATTCTGTTAGTAGCACCCAGATGGACTGGGCAACTTGAAAACACCTGGAATTAAGCATCTGTTTCAAGCATTGTTTCTAACTTCATCCAGTTAGAAACAATGACCCCACCCTGCCAATACCCTGGTCAGTCATCAGCCTACATGCTACCTGGATTATCATTTGCATATGGAGTGGAAACAGAATGCTGACTGAAGAATGAAAAATATGATAAATTGGAAAGGATCCCCATGGAATAAGAATAATCAAAGGAGAGAAAAGTTCTCACTTCCAATTTAGACGGACTGGAATACTGACATTACGCCACCTTTCATTACTTCTCACACCATTTGACTACAATAATTTTTATACTCTTTTTTCAGTTTAGTTTTAATACTCAACATTTCTATGATTCAAATTTCTCTTTTTTTTTCAACTTTACAATTTTTTGCTTCATAGACTCCTTTCTCTGGAACCAGATTTTTATCTGACATATATGATTTCTTCCTAGCTCAACAGTTGCCTGCAAAATCTTATTTTAAAAGCTTGAGAATTGATGAAAGAAGACACTTTGATTTTCCATGTAGAATTTTCTTATCATGACCTCGATTTCATTACAGCCTAACACCTTTAGTTTAACCTGAAGATGTTGTGCTGTAACAAACCCTAGGTCATAATGAAAAAAATTCTATGTGGAAAAGCAAAGTATCTTCTTTCATCATGAAGGATTTCAACCATGTTTCTCCTGGAACTGTATCAGCTTGAGAAATATCAAAATCTTTGGAAATATGTAAAATAATTACAAACCCTCTTACACAAACATAAAACTTTATCTCACCTGTCACTTTCAGCTTTGTTCTTCCGGTCATATACATTCTGTTCAATTGTAATAATGTCACTTTGAACTTTCAAAATGAGAAATAAATGAAAAGTATATCCTTAAGTACTTTTTACTATTTTATATTTTAATACTCCTTTACTATTTTCAGCCTTTAACTAATAATGCATGAACACTGCCATTGTTCTCTCACTCCTATTGGTATTATCAAACATCCATCTGCATAAGAGAGCCAGAAAGTATCCACTGCAAATTTATGAAATGTAACTGCAGTTGCTGAAATGCCAGATTGCAGCAGTATATAGTTGCGGCAACTGCATCTATCTGCTGGAATCCAGCTTGATGTTAAAACCTGTAAGCAAGTTGTAAAAATCCCCTCAGATCCTAGGATGTCTAAATAACTTAATTAAAGTAAAAAGCTAAGCTTACACCTTAATGGATTCTAGGTTAGGGACCTAGATTATTGAGGGAAGATGTTTGAGAAATTTGAATATACAAGCTGTCATCAGGGCAAACAGGAAGAAGTAACTGAGTATAGTTGAAAATTTTTGATCAAGGACTAAGGGATAGGTAGAGTCAAAGAAAGGTGGAAAAATCTCAAAGAGACAGTACAAAAATTCACAAATGAAGGCGTAGTGAAGCCATAGCAGTATAAATAACCATATAATTGTACTATATAAGTAGTATGTATGCTTAAAATAAGTAGTAATGTATAAATCACATAATTAACCTGGAAAACAAGTTTGTCTTGTGGGTCATGGAACTACCAGCTACTGCATGTTAAGTGTTTAAAGCTGAATTCAGGTGTATGTGTGCTCTCACATGATTTTTTACTCCTGAAAAAACATGGCAAGCAAATGCATACAATGATTCCAGTAGTGTTCAATGAAGTGTAAACAAAATGGATGATGTGAGTTGTTACAGCCTTAAAAATGTAGAGTGAGGAAGTTAAGCTCTGATGGCAGTGCATTAGCTCACTACCAATTGGAATCAAAATACATTCAATAGTCTATATGTGATTTGTGGGGAGAGCATCCCACTTCCATGGATTCCTACATGAGACAAATACTCGAAAAAACAATCACCATGGTGTACACATTTGATTGTTCCTAAGAATGCACCAGTGGTAGTTCATGAAAGATTAATTTCAAGCCAGCAGCAACCTCAGGCCATCATCACCATCAATCCACCATCAAGTGGTTTCTCACAAAAGAGTTCAGAATAGTCCCTATTCTAGAATTCCAGGAAGAAACCTCATTCCCACTGACTTCCTTGAAGTGGTCTGTAAGCCACAAGGCTTACATATGGATTCCTTTGAAGTGGTTTATATTGAAGTGAAGCCCATTGCCAGAGATCACTATGAAAGGATTATTGTTATTAACACAGTACAAGCTGATGGCATTTCATCAGAGCCAAACACAAGCATGGTATGCAGAGCACAGTGATTGAATGTGTTTTAGTCAAAAAGTGATCATCTATCATTAGTACAAAAGGGGAACTGCAGGAAGCCATTTTCTTCTCTCTATATTTACTATATTTTACACCTAGACAGCTCCCTCCACATCCACTTCACCACCTCATGGTGTGATATCAAATAAATTATGCCATTCCTTTTTGTGATTTTAGAAATTTCGATAAATTTTATGTGTCCCTATGGAACAGAAGAGCAAATTAAATGTGAATTTTTAATTTTGAGATTCACCTCACACATGTACAGTGTCCACATTGCCAAGAAAACCCCTCAGAACGCAAAGCATGCTTGACCATGCTATACAGAATATACCCACTTAGAATGACACACTTATAAATTCTTCAATTCTTTTGCTCCTATTCAGGCTTCATCTTTCTACCCTCTTAGGCTTACAGATTGACGTAGGGTATTTTCATAGTACCATAGGCTCACTCATAAGTGGTTGATGGTCTTATTGTTAATTTTCATTATGATAGTAATTTTAAATAAACATAATATGTACTCTTGTTTGGCTCTGATTTTAGTTATGAGAGATTTCAAACTTGGTGGGGTATGCCATTTTGGTGCAACTAATGAACATTAATGACAATAATGGCTCACTCAATTTCCGACTATTTCTAATGCTATCTCAGGGCCATGGCCATACATTATATTAGAGATGACAAAACATGGTTGAAAAACGCAGCCCAATATTCAGCAACACTATTTGTATTAATGGAGCCACTTAATAGATCAAATTCACAACAGCATGCCTTTAGAATATTACTTAGATCATGTAGGGTGTTTTTTGCTAGAAATATACTGTTTTATTTTAATAGCATGCACTTTGCATCCCATTCTTACTCTAACAATAATATTAAAAGTTTATCAATGATTAAACATCAAATTGATTTTTCTTTTAATTAATACATTGAGATCATTATCAATTAGATACAATTTCTTACAAATCCTCAGTAAAGAGGAGAAAATGGCTAACACAAAATTCACAGGTACACTTTCTTTACCAACATCTATTATGTAGATTATTATTTAGCATCCTTAAGACCCAGAATGCCCCTTTCATTTAAAGACATCAAACGTTTCCAAAGTCCCATTAAGCACTTCCTCAAAAATCATATATAACAAATATATTTGAGCTTTCTTGACTGTAACAATAATTTTCAATAATGAAATCACAAAATCTAAGGATTTTAAATAAATCATTCAGTGAAAAAACTAAAGGGCGACTACAATTATGAAATTCTTATTATTTACAAGCTAAAATTAGTTAAGAAATGTAGTTTCAGTAGAGAAAAAAAGCATTTTCATACTTCATTAAATTTCTCCAGTCATAGGAGAGGTGGCCCCAGCAATGAGTTTTGCGAATAGCTCGGTGAAAATGACACTTTCGTTTGAACTATAAAACACTAAAGAATTAAGCGCCCATACAAGTTTCAAAGATGATCAGTGCTGATTTGTTTCATGTTGTACAATGTCCTTCATAAAAGATTGGACACACAAGCAATTTGTGGTTAAATTCCTTCGTTACATGTCACAAACATTGAATAGCTTAGGCAAACTTTTTACAAAAAAATAATAACACCACCATCTTGGTGGAATTACATTCAGGTATAGGCTGTTCAAAATTGGTATCATGAAATTTTGTATTTTTGAACTTTGATCTCTTGACAATTAAAAAATTAAATGCTTTACAAAAATATTGCAGACCATAAAAACATGTAAATGCATTATCAAATCACTTACTATAAAAGACACTAAAACATCTGAACTATTTTTATGGAAATTTAATTTATCCATAATTGTTGAAATACTTTCATACCTTTTTGATCCATGTAGATGGCAAACCTATGTTAAAAATTCTGCTTTCAAGTGATGTAACCAATTGACTGGATATGTTACCTTTGCAAAACTCTTGCCTCTTTGGTAATGAGATTACTTGCCCATGGATGATGGAGCAAGCATTACATATATTATAATGAAGCCTCTCTTAACAACCTTAAACATGTATCATCATAATATTCATGAAGTAAAACTTTCCTAATTAATCGATAGAAACCGGAACTCACATGCTCTTTATTGTTACGCAAGCTGCTTCAGACATGGCTAGTATTCAGTTGTCTGGTTCACATGCCAAATATCTGGTGTGTAATTTGAAAAGCATTATTTACATCTGATTCCACATATCCCTCTTCCAGAGGTCAATTTTGATGGCATTTAAGCAAACACTTGTCCATGCCTCTTCTGTGGGCCTTTCACAAACACCGATTATTCCTAAATGGGATCATTAAAAGATGCAAGCATCTGCCAAACAGTAATTCTTACTAAAAATAAGTCAATCAAACCACACAATCAAGTGGATGCAAACCATAAAAGGAATGATAAATAGCATTTATGTTCTTCCCCAAGCAAAATGTTTTGATTCAGCAAATTACATTTTTCTTCAGTCTAGACGTGCGTACTTTGGCACAAAGCCATTCTTGGTCCAGAATTCACAGCGAGGATAATCTGCTACAGATTCCACCTTTCCATCCTGTCCAATGAGCATCAGCCTGTTCGGCATCTTTGACTCGGGCCATGAGCCTACTTCTTCCATCTCACTTCCGGTTGTGTTAACGGTTGGGCCATGCCTGACATAGGTGTAAAACATGCGGGATATGGCACTCGACAGTCCGCCTTCCAGTTTGTGGAGGGGGTGGGTGAGAATGGCAGCAAGGTCTGCTCCAGGACCCACCAGTGCTGAAGCCTCATCTGGCTCATCAGGAGACTCGGGGGCAGCGCCAATGGCACCGGACTCCTCAGGGAGAGAAGCAGCCACATAAAAGTAAACTGGGGCATTATTTGCATAGGCAGCAGCGGCCCGTGTGAAGTTCAAGAGGGGGCAAATTGAACGGATGTCGGTGATCATGGCCGTTAAACGGGTAAGGGGTGGTGGGATTTCCATGGGTGCAGTTCCCGCTGGAGGGAAAGATGGTGAGGAATAGAGACGCAAGGCCTCTTCTGCTTGCTTTGCCCCTCCCACGGCACTTTCCTGAATGTGCTCTGCTACCGTTCTTTGCTCAGACCAATCTTTCCTTCTACGCAGTTCGGATGTGGCCTCTCCATGGGATAAAGTACCTGCAGAGAAAGATAATCAATAAGTAGAATGGATGGAACTCATGAATGAGAGGTGTTCTACTTTTTTAAGAAGCTGTTGCCAAGTAAAGGATTATGGAGCAAATACAATAGCATACTTTTTTTACATTCACCCTCTGCCATACACAACTGGCTTATGAGTGGGGCATTTTTGGCACCAACACCATTACAACATGCAAGGCCGCTTGCCACAAAAAAATACACAGGAACATTCTTTCATTTCTCAACTGTGCAGTTTAAATATGGAATTCAGAGAAATTATAACACAATAGTGGATTTCATTTTAATATAATCTAGGTCCAAACTAAAGATATCATTAATGTAACAATAATGTTAATTTTATCATCTACTGATTTTTTTAATTTGCCCACAATGCATTTAGAGTTCATATTAAGTTTATCTGCAGCTAGTGGCCAATAACAGTCTAAATTGAGGCCAATTTTAAGTGAACTTAAAGCAGTCTGGCATTACAGGGACATCATTCCAAATGGAAACAATTCTCATGTTAATAAGTCAACGTCTTAAAGAGAGAGTGCAGAAGAATAACTGATCCAAGTAATGACTAACGCTAATAACTGTCATTCTTGGATCAATCAGTACCCAGTCTCGCTTTGTATAAAGAAATGATGGTTAACTTGGGTTATTCAATTTTTCACATTCCTTCATTCAAATTCAATCAAATAGGTTTGCAAACAAAAGAAATTTCTTGAGGAATTGAATTCATATGTTTAATCATGGGAAAACTATCTTAAAATATATTATAGATTTGGTAGTGGACAAAATTTTGTTCAGTCAGATGAAGGCAAAACTGATTAAACAAACAATTAGTGGCATCACACACTAACAACTCTGACTGAATACAAAATTAATAATTTTTTAACCCCTTGCACAATGACCACTGTTCTTCATGATCGTTCATCATGATAGTATTGGCAAAAAAACAAAGACAGATGTGCAAATTGAAATATTTAGGATGCATTAAAGAAATAATTGATGAATACAATGTATGTTATGAACTTTGATATAGAGCACAGTATTCTGTGGAGGGGTAATCTTGGAAATGAGGCAAAATGATAAACATAGAATGGAATGGAGAATGAGATTTGAGTTTGAGAAAGATGGAAAAAGTAAAATAGATGGAAAGGAAAACAAACAAAAAAGTTCTAACCATGGTAAACAAGGAAAGGGGAAATTCACCGATACGCCGGTCAAGGGGAATGATTTTTAGACCCTGAACTTGTTGCATTGAGAAAAAGAGATTGCATATAGGAGTTTTGAAGAAGACAGGACAAATAGATACAGGATATTTTGATTGGCAACAGAATATTGAAGATGGTGATAGAGGAAGAAACAATAATAAAGCTATGCAGGGACAGGAAAAGAATAGGTATTGTGAATGGAATGAAGGGAGATAGAAAGTATGCAGCGCTGAAGAGGTTAAAGGTTAATTTCAATGTGGGGTGTCATGATGTCTTCTTTGGGTAGGTTTAGAAATATATCAGTGGATAACACAGGCCTACAAAAAGAAATTTTTTTTTTGGTGCCGGGAATCTTTGTGATGATTTTAACTATATTTGTAGAGCTGAATCCAAATATGAAATCCGTTTTTATTTAACAGCTCTATTTTTTAGATATGGCACATCTTACGATTAGTTGTTTTAATATTTGATATATTCCGGAAAATAATTTTCAAAGTTAAATAAATCTATAAGTATACTAATTTATAACCACTCTGCGGTGTTCCTTTTATTTTCAATAAACTGTCAATAAGTTTTATGTATATTTCTATATTGTAGGCCAATGAGATAATTATTAATATAATATTCCCATATCATCATGTCGAATATTTTTTTATGTAAGTAACAACATCTATATCTTGAAAACTATAGCTGATAGGAAAAGACTACTGTCATAATTGGATTCAGCACCCCAATTGTTCTTTAAATCAACATTAAAAGCTCCGGCACCAAAAAAACACTGTTGGCCTGTGTAATTGATGTGTCCATCCAGCACCTACCTTAAAAATTAGTCTACCAAATATATAATGGCATAAAATCTTACCAATCACCAATGGAACTTGAAGACCATGTCTACCCCAGGCTTCCAATGGTGGTTCATTGAGTACATCCCCATCCACAATCAGCCAACGGTGTACCGAATCTGTGTCCTCTTCCTTTTTCGGCAAATCCACAGCCTTCCACTTCCAATTCTCTGGGACAGTATCTAGGAGGTCTTCTGCATCAGTCTGGAGGAGGCACGTTACCGTGCTACCCACATTCTCCATCGAGGGTCCCCTCTCACAGTTGAGTGCCTGCACAAGTTCCAGCCCTCGCCTCTCTGCATCCAACTGACCAACCTCCCCACCAGGTGGGAATGCAGCTGCAGGTCCAGAGAGCCAAGCACGGGAGAAGAAACGGTGGGCCTTACGAGATGTAGCGAGGGCCATGACCAAGGTGGCCCCAGCACGGTGACCCAGTACCGTGATGGATAAGGGATCGCCTCCGAATGACATGGCATTGAGGTTGACCCATTCGAGAGCAGCACGGACATCGGCAAGACCATAATTCCCTGAGCGTGGTGGGGAGGAGGACTGGGTGAGCACCTTGGCGGAGAGGAAACCTAGGGCCCCCAGGCGGAACCGAACCCTCACAAGGATGACTCCCGCAGCCCTGGCCAGCTGTGGGGATAGGAGCTGGGGGGAAATGGACCCTTTGCCCCCTCCTCCTCCAAGGGTCTCAGCGGCAATGAGCACCACAATTGGCACTCTCGGTGAATTCCTCTTCGTTCTCGGGGCAAACACGTCAATGGTGAGACAATCCTCGGAGCCATCCAGACTTCCGTTCCTGAATGTCTGCCAGCAGGCGTGAGAATGGTGAGCGGTAGCATTGCCAGTTTCCAAAGTTCCATTCCAACAATGCTCGAGGAGCTGGAGGAGAACAGGTGGCTTCCATCTCAATTTTCCAATCGGAGGTAGTGCATATGGTATTCCGCGGAATGCAAAAGCCCCATCTTCCACCCACCTGAAAAGTTTTGAAATAGAATTTTAAGGATATAATCTGATATGGAAACAATTTTGAATCTAATAAGAGTGAAACCTGATGAAATTTTTGTTTGTTCCACTAGTGTTTTGTAAGCTTGTGTGCTTCAAGTGTTTACCTTTACAAAAACAAATGTTTTTGTGAGTGACAGCTGGTGAAGATATGTGACAATATCTCTGCATGTATTTCACTCAAATATATGACATATATTTGCTAGCAATGATATTGGTGAAAATTCTTTGACAGTATTGCGATTCTGATGAAATATATTTTAGCAAATAGTTTGTGGGGCATTGAATTTAGAATTTTGTAAATCTGGGTGTCCAGCTTGAAGCTGGCTATTACTGAAGGTACATTTTTATTAAATCAATCTAGCAGAAAAATTTTACAGCTTTGTACATCCAAGAGAAGGACTATGAAATGTTTAGATGAAATTACTTGGATGATCTGTTAGAAATGCAACAAGGTGAATATGCACTCTCTTGTGGAAAAATACATTCACCGACTACAGTTTTAGTTTTCAACTAAATTTTGATGAAATGTAATATTTAGACTGGACGTGTAGTAAAATTGAATAGTTGACTCAAGCGTACCCTTTAACAGGACCACATGATGTAATGGCAGTGACACGTCGACCTTCAACATGAAGGACATCTTTGGGAGCATCATCAACTGAATCACTGGATGATGCAGCAATACTAATTATCACAATTAAAAGCAAAATGAACAGCACTAATCCACCTGAAAAGAGAGTGATCCATGAGTTTTTCATTCAATATCCACATCATTATTGGTATACTAATTGGTATTCTAGAAGTAAATCACATAAAATGTTTAATTTTAACTATTCACTCTAATATTTTATCAGCTGATTGCTCATATTTTAAGAGAGAAAGGCAAATTCTTAAATTAAGAACAACTACTCTCCTAGGAATGAAGAGTTAGAAGAAGTAAAGGGGTTACATATTCAATCTTCTGAAAACCCTTGGAATTCTTATGAAGAAAATTTTGAATCAAGATTAAAAATACTAGGGGATTGATGAACTCTGAATAAACATGAGAAAATATAGTAGTGTAACTTTAAAACAGTTAAATACTGGTGGTAGACATAAAGAGGACACTTTACGTAAAAAATCAGTCATGGTGGATCAGATCTTGAACCCAAATCTCTTGGTTTCCTTCAGCCAGTTCAAGTTACAAAATGTCCTCTTTTACTTAGAAGAATATCTAGATTTGAGCTCAAACTAATTTTAACACATTTTCCACTGCAAATATCATCAACATTTCATGATTTAAAAAACATTTCAGATAAATTTTAATCCTATTATGGTTCACCTGAAGCAACTTTGAGAAACATTTTCAATCCATAGTCAAACTAAATAACATTAAAACAAACAATCTGCTCACAAACTTACAGAGAATAATGAAGCGCCGTTTTGAGATCTTTCTTATTCTTCTGTGCATCCGTTCATATTTCCCCCAGCCTTCATGGGTTTCTTTCAATGACTTTCGTGATTCTCTATCTCCATCTTGTTTTTCCTAAGAATAAAGAAAATGATAATTTGAAAAACAAGTAATGAGAAGCAAAATTTTCTCAATATATTATTTCTATACATCAAAATACCCATCAAGTATAATAGTATTTTGCTCCAAGAAAAAAGTCTTCAATTCTGCATAATTTTTTTCATTGCTGTTGCTTAAAATTACAGACAATTATACATTAATTTCAGCTGAATGTTCATTCACTTTTTTATCACATTTAATTTCGTTAATTACTGACCAGGTTTCTCCTAAACAGTCATTTACAAATTTATTTATGCAGGCTTTGGATTAATATGTGATTATCAGACATTTATATAAAAAAATATAAAGCATTTTGCAAATGGTGTTTCACCCATAATTTTTGTAATATAAAGTCATTTAAAAAAATTTTTAATAAATATGACTGAAAGTGCATTATTGTACATTTGGGGAATAGCTATAAATTTAGAATTTAAGATTAGTGTTTATCTTGTTCATGTAAATATCAAAATCAGTTTTACTGTACAATCAAAATGCATTGTAAAAGTTGCTTGGTAAAGTTTGAGGTGCATGGAAATGCCCTTATAGTAGACAATTTTCAAAGAAAGAGAGAACTAGAGATATTCAGAGAAACATTTGTTTTAATGTCATATACAGTAGAATTATTCTCATCAGGTCTCACATCCAGCAGCTGATGCTTTAACTCATTTTGGATTTTATAGAGGGTGAATCATAAAAATAATAAATGGGAATAATCCAGAAAATAAAGATGAAAATATTTAGAATTGTATATAGCTTCTGATTAACAGCTATTAATTATTTCTCCTTCATTAATTATATCTCTTTAAACCCTCATTACATGAGAATATATTTTTTAAAATTTCACTGGTTATAATGATAGTTTATTCACTGAAATTAACTTTGCAGCAATGAATAACAAAGATCAATGGAAAATTAAAAATCAAAATTAGCAATAGGTACCACATCAGATTCCAGCTTGACAGTTTCCATGCCATCATCAGGCTCTCCTCCAGCAGTCTTCTCTCCACCCTCTGCTCCCTCGGAAGGTAAGCCCTCCTTCTTCTCCCCTTCCCCCTCATTTCGCCCACCTCCCTCACCACCACCCCCACCCCCATCCGCTGCATCTACAGGGTTCTTATCCCCAACAGACTCCTGGGGCTTCTCCTGCACATTCCCAAAACATCAATAAAATAGCATTAATGATATGCAGATTAAAACTGAAAACTTCTCGGAGTTCTTGGCCAACAGATAAGACCACCTCCCACAACCACAAACACCCTTTTTGCTGCTATGAACATACAGAGTACATTTGCATGCCAGGCTGCTGTGAATGTACCTTTTCACCTTCTCTGTTGTGAGCTGTCATACTTTGAAATTTTATAAAAAGGAGAAACTTGGTGTCTCCATAACAACCAGTTAATGTTTTAACAAGGAAATTTTGGTGAAAAATTAATGCATTTTATTTCTCGGTTCAAGCATAGTGTAAAAATAAGGAAGACGCAATTTTCTTGGCATTAACTTATCTGTTTAAATCACAGAAATATTCCTGTAGACTTTAAATAAATATCTCATGTGAATTGATCAAGACTACAACATCGTCCAAACTTGAAAACTTCAAATTAAGAACCCATTCACCACACTTCCAAATTCTTTATCAATCACTCTTTTCCATTTCCATGTTTCTCATATAACTTGTGAAATGATGCAGCTGAGTTCCAGTGCAAAAATTTTACTAAAAACCTTGTTTTTCTTCAAAAATGGCTTTGGAAGACGGATTTTCTCGAAGACTGCTAGCTTGGCTTTTAGACCGCCTTCAGATCCTGATGCCCCTGCATGGCTACTTGGATTAGAAGATGCCTCCAATAGGTCCTTTCCCTCCTCTGGGTCTGGATTCCCATCCTGAAAACATGGAGTGTAATAACTGTTTACTGTGTTCGTGCTGTATTAAGGTGGTTACCTATCTGGTATTTTGATGAATATCCCATTCCAGATTTTAGTTGATGACCAAAATCCCTACCAGACATTAATGACTGCATGTAACCACTAAACTACCAATTTAATGCTAAAAATGCATATACACATTTATACACATAGCTACACACAAAGAAATTCAAACAATTATACTATTATATCATAGACCCCTAAGGTAATGGAAAAATGCAAGGATATAAAGCACAAGGCAATTTAATTGCATAAGTTGTTAACGGGTTAACTTCTACCAAACATTGATAATTCAACAAATACCTAGTTTTTAAGAATAAGTACCTACCTAACCCAATGGAAGCAGACCAATTTTATCACAGATTACGTAAAAAGTGAATATACACCAAAAATTGAATGAAAGACTTTAATTATAACTTATATAAATATTATAAATAAAGTTATAACTCTTTCACTGCAAAGATCAATTTTTTTCCTAAAACATTCTACTTGCACAAACATGGACACTGAATATTTAAAATGGATGACTGAACAGATTAACTCAAGGCTGGTCAAAAATGACTTGCTTAAAAACAGAATTAGAGGTTGAATTTCACATAAAAAGAGTTAATATAGGTATCTACACTAGAGCATAATTCTGAACAATTTTGCACTTGGAATTCAAATAACTATATTAGTCTATATAATTTAAGAGGATGAAATCTATAAGCAGAATAATTAAATAATTACTGCCAGATGACAAAGCAAAATCAAAAACAGTAGTATAACATATTTATAATAGGATCACATATATATTTTTATTTAAAATATTGGGGGTTAAAGAATATGGAGTCAAAGAATAAGCTTCAAATGCATGAAAGCACCAAAGAGATAACGTTTCAGCCTGGCTTTGGGTGTCAAATTAGGCCTCCACACTCATCAGCAACATTTAATGATGAAATGGTCAAATCAAGAAATCCTCAAATAGGTAGGTTCATCAATGTACATTGAATCTTGAATATTTAAAAGTCTTAAGATTAAAAAAAAAGAAATAAAATGATTGAATTTTACCATAAACCCAGGTACAAATGTTTTTTTAATAATGAATTGACAAGTAATACTTTTTTATGGTGATGAAATTGATATTACACTGAAACAGGATGTTAACCAAAATGTTCAAAGACACAAAATGATATCAATAATTGCCCTAGGTGGAAATATGAATGTCATAGTTTTGAATATTTATCCTAACACATTATACTCTACAGGTGGAAAGAAACAAATGGTAAAAGATCAGGTAGTTAATAAAAATTTCCAGACCCTACCAGTCATTGAAAAAATCATGAAGGATATTGCAGTTAAAGGAAATTGGGACTAATGCATTTTTTTCATGAGTATTCTATCTCCTTGAGTATACCTGACCATATGTTGTGACAAGGCAAATGCCATCTTTAATGTGTGATTGTAAAATATTGCATTTTGTACCAGATTCAATGAGGTGAAGTTCCTGTGGTCATGAGTTTGAGATCAAACCAAAAGCTTTGTGGAATCGTACATAAAGGGTTTACTCCTGAACCATAAAATCATTAATTATAAAAATATCTAAGCAGGGTCCCCTATTACTACTACAAAAATTGATAAAAAATATCATAATATTGGAAGTTAAATAGGAACTTCATGTTTCCATGTCATTTTTGGCTTAAGAACCCAACCTTTCTTCATGGTATCATCCAGTAAATAAGAATGGGGGAGTAGGCCAGTGTCATGACTAGGCAACCCAAAATTCTCAAATTACATTTTCATAAACATGAGTGTATCCTGACAGTTCAGGAGAGCCTTGTTTCGAATCTTTCATTTTGTTGAGTAATAATAATAATACTTTATTCATTTTACATTTTATATATTTCACAATGGCATACTATATGCTAGTATATTATGTATGCTTATGTATGTATGTGTGTACATGCATATTTAAGTTTATGTATATGGATGTATATGTGTATGCATATTTACATAAGGAAAACTAATATGCTGTAATGAATATCTGCAAGTTGACAATATGTATAATATATACACTAGCTGTGTAATATTCTGGGCCAAATGAAATTAAATTGAATCATAGTTTAATTGACTAAAGTACTGGGACGGACATTGAAGGACCCGGGTTTGAATCCCAGGCACAGTGAATGATTTTTACACTCAGAAATGATTGCATTGAAATAATTATAACTTTTTGTAAAACACATCACACAAATTTTATTCTTTTTTAATGAAATTAAAATAAAAAATTAATGCCTTGAATAATGCGGCATTGGTTCATCAATTAATTCATGAAACTATGAAAAATATTAGGATCAAATATATTCTGAATAATTGTTCAACAATGAGGTCTAGGATTAAAGAAAAGATTGATAGGGTTTCATTTGATTATCGTAATTTAACTTCCTTTTGACTTGAGGAAAAATGGATTTGACCAATTCCAACCAATATTACACCAGCTTTCATAAACACAACAATATCTCCTAAGGATTGGTACATACATGCATTTCATAATGCTCTATGACAAGTAATTTCTTCAGAATAATGAATGTAATTTAAATTGCCTTAATTTTCCCCATGAGAATTATACCAGAAATTTAATTAACCAATGATCCATCATACAAATATATAAATTCTGAAATGTTGAGAGAGAATTATGTCCACCAGGATTTTTTCCTAAAAAACAAGCATAACTAATGAGCTATATTATGAATCTTCAGACTTTATTTGTCATAGCAATGAACATCAATATTATCATTTGCATACATGTAGCTACAAAGTTAAGTTATATCAAGGTTCCATTCCAAACGGCCAATGAAACAAAATGGTAATAGGCACACTGTTTTCGCTCTAAATATAAAAAAAATATACCTATAAGCAACTCAATTCAATACAAATGAATATTTGAGCATTAGAATAAAGATAAATTTAAAGAGATACCTGCCTATAGTGTCTCAAATAATTGCTTTGTGAACCAATGATGGATACATGTAGAAACTTGGAAATGTGATCCATGCATTATTAAGTTCTCACCCTGCATGTTATTCTTTAGTGATTCCTTCTGGGAGTTCAGGTGGTTTTAAGCACGCAAAAATGTATGTTTCATAACGTAACATTCTTTCCCAAGTTTCAGAGGTTGTCCTTTGTGCTTCCTAAAAATTGCCAATTTGGATGTACTTACCATTTAGCTACTTTGAAAATTTTTTTGTTGAGGAATAACAAGTACACATTTACTATTTTCAAAATTGCTAATCAGTCCCAAAAAGGACAAACTATTCACAAAATATGTTCTAAAATCTATAAAATATCTTTTAATTTATTTCAATTATCTATTTATATATACTTCTGTTTTATTAATGTGTGAATGTAGTTGGTATAATTATTTCATTTCATTATGACATAACGGTACTATTTACTTGTGATGTTTGTACAAACTGCATTAAAAAATCGAGAAAGTAACATACGAGTACTTGCCTATTTGGAAGTAATATCAACAGTTTAAACTTAATTGCTTAATATCTTAGATGCATAAATTACATCCAGAGAATATTTTATTCATCTGGTAAATATTTAAGACCTGGAAATCTCTATGCAGAAACGTATTAAATATTTTGTGGTTTGTTTAAGACCGCTGTTTAAGATCCATCCGTTTTACCTATCGTACTAAAACGCACTATTGATAAACTAAAGTGAATTAATATTTGCTAAATTCACATTCACACTGTGCACAATGATCGTGCGAAGGTTTATGTTTACGTTTTTTGCCGACAGGGTTTCTATATTCCTGAATGTCCCGCCCCTGTCAATAAAAATCGAATCCCCCCCTTCGATCGGAAATCCAACAGCAAAAAAAATGCCGTTTTGTGAGATGGCGAAATCCAAGAGGGAAAAAGACGAGGAAAAAATTGTGATCTGGACGCACTCGAGACTGTCAATTTTACGCGACGTATTCAATACGTGCAATGGAGATTAATTTTAGGCGAAGAATACGCGATAGACCTCGCCGCCGGCGTTTTATATAGCAATAAATGTTGTGAGAAAAAAATGGCGGTTGGAATATAACCTGCATTGAAATAGTGTGAATAAAAAAAATAGTTTGCATATTTATCGAGTCTTTATGACCCCATGGGATTTTCAAGTTTATTCATTCTGGGATATTTACCCCAGTTCTCCGACCACAGCACCAGAGCAAAAGTACCTTCCCCTCCGAAGTAGTTGAATGCACGAGGGTTAACTTGAAACTTTCGGGAACGAGGGGTTGGGGGGACACTGAGAGGGTTGGGGTCACATGCGCCAAACTACAGGGAAGGTGATATAGCACCTTCATAACTTGCAGGGTTTTCCCCTCACTATCTCCCTTTGCGAACAACTATTCAGTGTCCAGGATATTAAATGGTACCCATGGGCATAGTTCGTATAAAGCCAGGACCCGACCCGAAAAGGTTCACCGCCTATTTACGTGTATACGAAGGCATGTGCATGAAAATCCGATTCGGGCCAGTTGCTACCACCAAAACCGTCATTGTGAAGCTTTTTGATATCGCGACATCGACATCAGTTAATTGTCGACTTCTGCTAGATATGTCGATGCCAGTTTTGCAAATGTTAACCATGACGAGGCAGATGTTCACATCGTATTGTCATCCAATTTCGCGTCGATATTGTTAAATCTCTCCTCTATGTCGTCTCGTCCGATAAATCGGCCTGTTATATCAATCACAAGAGAAGAATTTTTCTTCGAACAACTTCGATTGGTCGAAATACGTATCAGAACTCACCCCGAAATGATTCGCATAGGGTGAGAATTGAACGAGTAGGGGAACTCTTTAAAAAAGACATACTCCCTGCCATTCACCCTGGCGGCTTGTTGCGGCACCCTGCCAGTGGTGGCTTGCAGGGTACTAAAAAATACTAAAAATTACACTAAAAAATTTCCAAACGCGATCTTCTGTCAGAATGCTATGCACTGAGGTTTTAGGAATATTGTACTCTTCTGTTAACATTCTGACACTCGGGTGTCGATCGCAATCAAGCATGTCTCCCAATTTTTGTCATTTTCATCACAATCTGCCGATTTATAACGTCCAGGGTGTTCCTCGTCGTCAACCTCATCCCTACCCAACGGGAACATCATCTTGTATCAGCGGAAAACCATTCCTTAGGACATTGCTTCATCCCCGTAAGCATCTTTAACCATGGTCTCCGAATCCGATTATCCGAGCTTAGCACAAAATTTTATCGCGCATCCTCGCTCCATTGAGCGTGTGGCATCGTGAATTCGCGATGCGAACAGGGGTCCAGTCTAGCAGCGTTCCGCACACTGTAACACCTTGCAGACAGCTGACGCGGGTCGAGTTGCTTACCCAAGACCTCCCACCACCTTTCCCGCCACAAATCGCCCTACTCCATCTGCCCACGTCGGCGGGAAAAAATCATTCAACTTCTTGTGACAGACCCGACCCTGTATATGGTACTAGTTTAGGTGTCGGCGGTAGTCGTTGTACGTTTTAACATGTTCATTTCACCTTCGCATGCTTTTCTGCTACATGGACGCACATACGCACCCTATTAAGGGATGGTTGACATTACGGCCATAACCTTATGTCATTTTATCGCTGCGGAATCGATAATCAAATCGAAAAACGGTTACGTATTCAAAAAAGACTTTGTTCACTCCTCCTTCATCGACTGTTGACTCTCGTGTGATCATTATCATCCTGTTCAATAATTCATGACTTTATTTCAAATTCGTCTTGATTATCCAATTTTTTTCATTGAATCGAGCAGCTAATTAACCGAATGGCTACTTTTGGCCCGGAAAATTATTCATAGATCACAGCCCTTTAATGTACTTGTCTGGTGGCAGCTGTATAGGTCGAAGTGGATCCCTATTCCCGTCACAGGGAATTACCCACATCGAGGATAATGGATGGCCCGCGAGTTGAATTCCGAAGGGAACTGTTTTGGACGTGAAAGCTTTTCACGGAAACAATGCACCCTTGTCCAGGGTGTTTCGGGGGCTCCCATGTGGCCACAGACCCTGGACCATATGTTTGTATTGCCGTAAAAGTAGTGGGCACGGAGGTTGAGGGGAAGGGGGAGAAGGGGAGCGAGACCGGAAAAATGTGGCCGACGTTCGACTTTCAACGTGGCCCATTGCTTACTGTGTCCGGGGAACTTGAAGAGAGAGGAGATTCCCTGGTAAATGCGTATTTATCTCTCCTCCCCTTCAAATTCTCATGAGCATGTAGTCTGTGAACTTTTTCTCACAAAATACGAGTATATTATGAATATCGTGATTTTTAGTAGGTTCATTTTTGAGATTTTGACTGCTCATTCTCCATTTTCATAATTTTTCTGTTTTGTTTTAAGTAACGATAGGGATGATTAAAATCCAGTCCAGTAAAAAAATATTTTTTTCAATGCATCCATCTGCCCCAACGTTTCCTATTGTAGGATTCATCTTGGCGTAGATGTTTTTCGTCACCGGAGGAAAGTTCAAAGTAACACTTGAGGAGCTCTGGTTAGGGCTGTGCGACACTTCGATATGTCGAGTGGGTGTTTAGTATATTTTTAGTATCATGCAAGACACTGTTAGGGCGTGTGGCAGGGGTTGGATAACGACCAGACTAATTTTGACCTGAATATTTTTTCCCCTAACGCGGTCGGACAACGCTATTCTGATTACCCACCGTTCGTGGAAAAAATGACATCTTAAATCTACATGCTCTTATCTTTATCTCACTAATTATTATTATTGTTGACATGATTTCGCCTACGATGGGGGTAATAACACATTTTCAACATCGTTGCTAAAGAGAAATCCTTTCAACTTATGCAAGAGATTTAATCTGTAATCTATCCTTCGCTCCGTGGGTGACTCCCAGCTTAGCTCCTCTAATAATTTTGATACGATACTCTGTTTATCATAACAAAGTTTTACATATATAGCTCCTCTACGCTTCACGCGATCCTAGTCGAGATCTTTTCCAACTGTTGGTTGCACCATGACAACAAGCCGTCTCACACAGGCTTCTTCGTGACTGAGTACCTTGCCAAGCAATAGGTAGCACCGTTGCCCAAGCGCCCCACAACCCTGATATAGCACCATTGGACTTAATTTTGTTCCCAAGGATAAAAAGGAGCGTGAAAGACAACCATTTTGGAACGCTGGATAACTTCAAAAAGGTCGTGGTGAGGTCGACGCCTTACAGGAAACCGTACCACGAATGGCAAAAGCGCAAACATCGTTGTGTCGCCGCACAATATTGCTATTTTGAAGAATTTAAGTAATTTGTACTTTGATATGCAATACATTTTTTCCTCGGGTAATTCTGCTTATTTTTGGAACTGAACTCGTATGCGTTACACACTGAGCTAACAATTACCACAAAATTTTCTCAGAATAATTCGTGCGAGTAAAAAAATTATGATCCTTCTGTATTTTACGGCCTTGCTAATACTAGAATAAGCCTAGTTCGTAATTCTATGAGTTGATTTTCCAACCGTTTGCGATCAGCCTGCAAGCTTCCCTATTTTTGATGTCACTCTACTCCTGGTGACACTAATTTTATTATCACAAGCAACGAACGGTTTTCCCCGTCCGCGTTGAATGTTTCGTAGGCATCGCTTGTTCCCTGTCACTGTGTAACGCGGATTTTGCTAAAACGAATTATGCATTGCGCATGGAAAAAATTTCGCGCATTTTTGGAATGCCTCGCGTGTCGGAAAACTTGATGGAAACGACAAGTGTGTTGTGAAATACCCATCAGAAAGGCATAATGGCATTAATTCAGTTATCGCGAGACAGACGCGATTCCTGAACCCTTCTAAAGTTCCAAGGAAGTTCATCCGCCACAGATGAGTCATGTCAGGCGATAATGAATTAAATGCGAATGGACGTTGTCAGGGTCAGTTTATTTGCTCGTTGCATATCTCATTAACTTGGGGATAAACAATTTCTTCTGCCCAATAGCACGTGAAGGAGAGTCCGCCGACGTCATAAGCTTATAGTATCCAGAATATTAGTGCAGAGCTGCAGCGAAACAATGGGAATTAATTAAATTTTCCAACCAAGACAAAATGTCTCCGCGGAATATTTTTGCTTCTATTTCTGAGAATTTTCCATGCCAATGAAAATTATTCTGTTGTTTGATTTAGGGTTTTCATTGGGATATTTACATGGGATGAAAGGACAAGGTCGTGCGACGAATTTATTAATTTAACTTAAGTTGCTTCGTCGTGCACACAAATTTCAAGTTTTCAATGTTGTTCTGTTTGTTACGTAGCCCACTGGTTAAGGTTCATTTTGGATGGGCACACTAACTGACCACCAGTATACGAGTGTACGCTCGTATATCTAAGCCCCATGTCACAGTCACAACCTGACATCTCGCAATTCAATAAGCCCCTCTTAAATTCCGCATGCTCCTAAACTCCCTTCATTCCATCCAAGACGCCTTTCCTATTCCTTCCCCTTTCTCGTTTTTCCAACGTTCTTTCCTCTATCACAGTCTTCGACATTCCATTGCCAATGAAAATGCTCCGCATCCATCTTTCCTGCCTCCTTTAGATTTATCCCAACAATCTTCTCTCTTCCATCATGCCTAGTACTCCCGTTTTTCTTTCTGTTCATTTCACCTTTTCCATCCTTCTCTATAAATTCATCTCTCAAAATCTCCAATTAATCCTCCTATCACCTCACTTCAACGACCATGTTTTCGCGCCGCACAAAACCACGCTCCACATAAAAGTTTTTTACCGATCTTTTCTTAAAAAACTTTCTTAACTCAAGGTCTACGTTATCAACTCCCTCCTCTTTGTCACAGCTCCTTTGTCCATTGGAATTTTTCTTTAAAGGAACACTCTCTTGGTAAGGAAAATAAACAAAGCAAATTAATCACAACTATTATTGAATGAGGGAACTGAAGACTTCATCTACTTTCAAATGATTAAAAGTATACCTGGATTCCCAACATACACGTCAGAATACATAATTGTTGCCAGACTTAACAAACCGTGACGCCGGAAACATTTTGAAAGTTAATTAGAATGGAACTGTGGGTAGACGATAGTTGGAAATTGGTTAATAATTAAATAGGCGATTATTACGTGATAGACGATTGTTTCCGATCACCCAAATTCAGAGACCAGTTGTAGGATCACTAAACAGTCACTAATTCTTTTTAATATCCTCTTCGGTTGGCTTTAGTTCAAATTTTAAGGACCAACTTACGTACTTTTTCATAATTTTTTGTATTTTTGGTAGGGCATTTTTCCACCACGCCTTCTCTTTCCATTCTGCTTACGTCAGAAAAAATTTACGAATTATTTCGGCAAAACGAAGACGATAATTCCACTCCAAAAAAATATTTGACGATTCCATCACGGGAGACGGCCCTTAGTCGCCACGCTCACAGAGAAGCGATGGACCTCTCACGAAAAGAAGACTCGATGAGAGGATGGGAGATCGGAAAGCATCGGCGCAAATAGTTTTAGAGAACATTAAAGAGCGATTCTGCGCCCGAACCGCCTTCACAGGGGGCGCAGACTGGTGATTCGCATTCTAGGGTCGTGCGAGCGCTTAGGATCACAGAACGAGAGAGGCGGGTCAACCTCCGCCAACGAGTATCTACTCAACGCGTTATCCTCCATTTGGCTATGCAAATCAAAGGAATCTCTTGCCTCCCACCCGACGATATTACTCTCTTCCTGTCGGATAGACAAGGTTCGCAAGCCGCATGCGTGACGCGAAGGTTGCGCGCGTTGAGTGTCTCATTCAACTCGCTATGATCTTCCGCGGGAGACGCCGCCATTCGTCCTCATCAAGAGGTTCCTGTAAGAGCATCCCGAACATTTCCATTACGATCAACCGACGGAGGGGATCGAGTTTGTCCGGCAATTAGTGCACTGGCTTCCTACCCTGAGGATCCAGGTTCGAATCCTGGTGGTTGCCAGATTTTTCAGCTCTATCCCGATTTCTCTATGCGATGACAAGTGTGCAGAACACCTAAAGTGAATTCCGCCGTCCGTCGGATGGGACGTTAAATTGTGTGACCCCTTGGTGCCCTTCGTTAAGAGTAGGCTAATGCCAACACCGGGTTTCTCTCTCCACCCTTCACTCATTCAATGAAAATCCTACCTCAACAAAATTACCACTTAGGCTAATGTTGCAACGCGAGAAGACCTGCAAGCAACTCTTAAGTGCTATGGATCAAGTACTGGGGGAATATCATAGGAACATCATCGAGAAGAAAACTAAAATCCTTGTGTACGGAAGAGAGAAGCTGAAGGCAGATATCACGATTCGAGGAGTGAGACTAGAGCAAGTAGAATCCTTCATCTACTTGGGCAGCAGCATAACATGGGATGGAAGTAGTTCGACCGACATCTAGCGAAGAATAGCCCAAGCTAAGAACGCATTCGTGAAAAAGAGGCAATTAATATGTTCAAAGAACCTAAGGCTGGAAACAATTCATCAAGACTTTCGTGTGGAGCATGGCGCTCTATGGTTCCGAGACTTGGAACATTGGAAAAGTGGACAAGCAAAGAATAGAAGCCTTTGAAACATGGTGCTGGAGGAGAATGCTGAAGACTAAATGGACAGACAAAGTGAGGAACGAGGAAGTATATAGGAATGGAGGGCTGCAGTATACCAATCCTAGAATTGAAATACTGATGATGACCTCCAGTATGCTACACAGACCGCATTGCCCTCCCATTTTATTTTTCGAAATTGTTCTGTTTCGAAGTCGGTTATCGAAAAAAAATCAAGCTTCACTCTTTCCCTTAACGTTATTATCCGTCGTAAATTTTTATTTCAATTCTAAGAAAAGCCTTTATCTACAATTAATCATGTTTTGTAACTTTTCCTATTTTCTATGTTGTGTTTTTCAAATACGGTTTTTATGGTAACCCCATTTTGGATATCTAGTGGTTATCTAAAGCTTCCCCTTAAAGCATGTACCTGTCTTTAGAGGTGCATTTGGAAGCAAATATATTATATTTTAATATTCATTATTTTGGGAACAGCCATTGCAATTCTCCGCCTTCCATGTACGACATGGAACTTATTCAGGAAGAATTACACATTGTCGAACTATCACAATGTAGATTTGGGACGTTAGAGCTCCGATTATTCCCAAGCAGACATGCCAACTTTCAAAAATGAAAAATCGGGAGGACATGCCAACTTTCAAAAATGAAAAATCGGGAGATTTTTAGAAGTGTATCACGAAGTAATCACTTTTAATTACCACAATATTTGCATGGCACCTTAATCCCTTTATGACACTTTGCCAATTTTTAATGAATGTCACACTTTATTAACATGTTAAGCTAAGTACACAATTTGAACAGTTCATCAAGAACGTAAGAAGGAAAAATCGGGAGTCTCCCGCTTAAATCGGGAGAGTTGGCATGTCTGCCCAAGGCTTATGAAATAAAATCATGATTGGCCGGAACTGTGACGCCAGACTCTTCGTCATTGTAGAGGTACGACGATTTCGAATCCTCCCTCAATGGCCCTCCACGGCACCTAAATCCTATCTTGACCAAGCAGTGTTTGCTCAAGTTTCAATACACAGACGGAAGCATAAAAAAAACAACTCCGACGAGCATTTTCGGGAAAACATTGGCGGTCATCTATAAACTCACCGAGGGTTTATTCAGGATAGACTGAAGTATTTCCATTTCATTCCGGAATAAGACTCCCTGCGAGAAATTTAGCTGGATTCCTCTTAATTCAAAATAAAATATAATCAAACGAAAAAGTAATGTCTTTGGTAAAAATAAACGAATTCGATTGTTGGTATCAGCAAAGTATATTCGATTTCGATTCTGTTTGTCACATTAGTGTAAATCTTTCGAAGCCGCCATTTGCAATGACAATTCAACGACACCCTTTCAACTGCTTAGTGACATTCTTGCTATGTACGCACAAACGTTTGTCCTGCAATAGATGAATGTAATCTGGCAAAATATTACTGAAAACTTTATAATGGAGCGTGGTTTTTCACGATGCGGAAACAGTGATTGAAGCAAGATGATAGGCGTAGATAAGAGACTTGTGAGGTGTAGGTGTGGAGAAGGCTAGAAATATATAAGGATAGCTTAGAATGAATCCTCTCGGGGTTTGAACTATTGGCACTTAACCCTGACGAAAAAACCACCGTGAATAACACATTAAACCTCCATCTCAGGGTGGGAGGCCCAAACGACCATCCTATCAAAATAAGCGATGATAACGTCCATTAAACGCCGTTTTACACTATGCTAACTTCAGTTACTGATATCATGATGTTCAAAATCGGATTCAAACTAGGTGCTAAGTCTGGGATGAACGTTTTTACAAGATGTAACTCTCCTTTCGACTCTATTTTTACGCATGTACAAATGTTTTTCCTTTGTACTTTTGTCGACTTAAGTGTTGATTGAATAATAAGGTTGATTCCGGCGAGCAATCCGGCGCCTCTTGAAACGGACATTCTCCTCTGTGACCAGTAGCTTGTTTCAATAATCCGATAAGCATCGCGCTCATTTCTGTTTACATTTCTGAAAATCGAATTAAACTCATTTACGATTCTCTCTTTTTTTTAACGATACGATTTTTAACAAAATCCCGTAATATATATACGGAAATAAACATGGCGTAAATCGGCCTTCATACCTTTATTTGCATCCATTATCGCTTTCTTACTGTTCATATTCTTGCTAGCACATTATTGGATGATTTTTTCACTGCATCCTAAGGTGCAATTATTTGTTAGATGATAGTATATTTATTTGCATGCGTGTAAGTTGAAAGGATTTTTGCATGAGTGTATACGCCACTTTGGGTATAGGTTTGCATGTGGTTTGGTTCTCTTTTACAGGTGGTGACCTAACAACCCCCTCCACAAGTCCTTGCGGAGGATTGCGGGGTATTATGGAGCAAATAGATGTATTATCTATTTGTTGCGCGCGTGGCAAACTGTTGAGTCATCGAAAAACGTTTGCGTTTCGCGTATGGATACTAATGCAAACGCATGATGCCCCGAGCGGGACGAAAAGAGGTCATTAAACCGCGACTCCTCTAAAAATGGGCCTCTTACGTGTTATCGACAAAACGATACGCTTTCAGGATTCGGGAAAAATCACTCAAATGTTGAGGAGGGACTTAAGATTCCAGGCAGTGCTCACTTGACTTCCCACCCTCACCCCCCCCCCCTCTCTCCATCGATGGAACTTTTTGGTCGCTTCCCTGAGATGGCGATTCCCAATATAAAGCCTCCTATTCAGCGCACCTGCGGCGTCGACCGTGAGTAAATACGACCAAATAAAGTAACGGCTTCAGTTTCTCTTCCCATTCACGAGGGCTATAGGAAAGTGATGCACTTTGTGTGCGCGACGTATAAATTTGAAATGGATGAGATCAGTTACGTTCCCGAATGAGAGAAAGACACGAATTGATATAAATGTCTAAAAAAAAATAAGAATTTCATCTTCACCATGTGAAAACGATTGTGCTTTCATTCGAGATTGCAAAGCCATTCATATAAACTTTGAAGTGGTAACTCCGTGGAGTGGAAATGTGTCTTCTCTTATGGAGCATTTCATATTTCGTAAACCTGAAAGCAAAGAAACATTTGGTGTTTGATTGATGAGATTGGTCCTTCAGAATACGGCCAGGCAATCTGGTGAGGAATCAAAGAAACTGCGGAAAATGTCGCAAAAAGTTACCATAATGGGGTAAAGCGCTGGTGTGCAAGCAAATTTGGAAATTTCAGAGCGTAAACATGATTCACACATAATATAAATACATATATATAGATATATAGATGATTTTTTCGAAGTAACACGGAAGTGTTGAATAAAAAACTTAAGACAGTAATATGAGTCATATCTTATCTTCCGAAGAAGACGGAGTTCGAGTCCGTCGAAATTATCAAGATATCAGTGTGAGTATTCTTTTTATGCGTTCTCGTTCTGTGTGTTACTGCCTAAGTTATATATATATATATATATATATATATATATATATATATATATATATACAAACTATTAAGTATTCCACCGGTTAAGGTAGGTTTTAGGACACAACTATCAAATAAATATTTTGTGACTCCTAACAAAACCCAATTTAGCAACCTAATCTACATCAGGTGCCTCTTTATCTCTGTGTACTTCCTTCCTTCTTCTCGTGCAACATCCTTATCCTGTTCCTGCCCATTCCTCGTTTGCCTAACATTCTTCCCTCTATTACCTTCTTCAGCATCCCACTGCCGATCAATACACCTTTCATCCATTTTTCCTGCCTCCATAGGATTTCTCTCAACAAACCCCTCTCCTCACCCACCATCTCCAGTACTTCCTCTTTTGTTTTTCTTTCGGTCCATTTCACCTTCTCCATTCTTCTCCACACCCACATTTCAAAAGCCTCCAATCTACGTCTATCCTCCTGCTTCAGTGACCACGTTTCCGCGCCGTACATAGCTACGCTCCATATCAGAGTTTTTACGAGTCTCGTCTTAACATCCCTACCCAGCGTCCCTGTCATCAACTCCCTCCTTGTGAAAGCCTCTTTGCCTACTACTTTGACCAAAACACTTCCGAAATACGTAAGCTGTTCCACCTGTTCTAACTTTTGCCCTCCTGTTTTAATGTTTAGCTTAGCCTTTTTCTTTCTGGAAAATAACATAACCATTGTTTAATAGTTAATTTCCACACTTAATTTCCATTTCACTCAGCAATGCTAGTGCTTGGTAGTAGTACCCTTGGCTGACTGACAAACTAGAGCTTGGTCATGAGCAAACCTAACTTATTTTGCGAATTCCCCTCCGACTTTCATCCCACCTCCAGTTTTTCCCATACCTCTTTAGTCATTTCCTCCATATGTTAAACGGCACCGGTGACAATGGACACATCTGCCTTACACCCCTTTCTAACACTGCCCATCCGGACGTTCCCTACTCGCACCTGAGCAGTCTGAGACGTGTACAGGTTGCGGATTAGTCCACCATATTTTCTGAATAAAATACACATAAACCCGAAACCGGTTTTGATTGGTGAGTACAAGTTTAAAGACTTGAACTACGTGTTATGGAACGTGAAATATACATTTCAGGGTAAGGGGAGCCGACACAGTTCTCCGTGACAACTGATTGTACCTCAGACGTTTTGGGCATCTTAAAATTCACTCTGATCTCAAGGAGATGGCATCAATGGATCGAATATGTATACACGTCTTTTTGATATAACTCCTTCTAATTGCTGTTCTTACTGCACTCAATCACATAAAGATGTTAAAAGTAACATCTTTCCATTCTAGTTTTCTTAGAAAAAGATATGAAAATTCAAGATTTTACATTATGTCTTATGGCAGTGACGTATTATCGAGAGAAGATGAATGAAATTAAAGGATCAATGGTGCACAAATACATGTTGTTCTTAAGAGAAACTTACCATGTGTGCAATCATATAAGCCTTGTGACAGCATTTACATAGCAGTAATTACATACCATTGTTTCAACTGGTATTACAGCTGAAATCTTAGGGTTTTTAAAACATTGGCTCCAAAAATAAGTTTTACAACACGCTTAAAAAATAAAAAAGAACCTTTTTAAGAGTGCTTAAAAATGTATGCTCACATCATACTGTATATACATGTATGTTAACGAACTACGCATGAATGGGTGTTACATTACTGTTCATCTTTCGTCATTAATACACGAACTAAGGTGACACTCTTGCAATCACGACCCAGCCTGCTTAATGGAATTGTCTGAACGCATCATCCGTGACCCTCGCCCTCAGTGACCTTCTTTCAGTTATAATCATTAACAACTCCCCCTCTCCATACTCCTGGATAAATAAAAAAATCCACGATGATTTCATGACTTACGCAAGAGGTAGTAGACATTTTGACGAGCTCGACCTCTCATAAATCTGGACGATACGATTTCAGCACGCGAAGGAGTCAGAGAAGTATAGTATGTAAGTCGGAAGCGACATTATTTTAATGGGCGTCCGTAGGGTCAAGATAAACACTGCGTTGGATTTGACCTAAAGAATGGGGGACGTTCGCTATTCGCGAATACCGAGGAATGTTTAAGTGTGGTCCACCTGCCCCACAATTTCCGCTTCCGTCACAATCACCGCTGGAGAATCATTCCGAGTTGTGACAACGAGCACGTACGAAGCGGACGACAACTCCATTGCGGGGATTTCCCTTTTCTGATTCGTGCGAAAATAATTTTTTTTACAATCCAGAATGGAAGTGAAAAGTGATTTTCGACGATCCTGAGCGAAACATACACGACGTAAATACATTCAATGCAGATAAATACTTCTATGTCATCGGGTTTTTATTTGAAAAAATGTCAAAAGAAAAATCGGGACGTAATGGATTTCCGAAATTAATGTAGATGGATGTGTAAAAAAAAATATTCGCACGGGGTTTTGAGTTTCCCAGATACCAGGAACATTGCTAAGGGCTCTCACACAATCAAATCCTCAATTCGCCAACCGAATTTAATTGGATTTTGTCGAGATGAATCAAATCATCAATTTTAAAGGGGACTCTGCGATATGATCTTCATATTTTCAATCGAACTCCCTCTGCCAAAAGAGCCATTAAATTTTTCGAAGCTCAACGATGGCAATTCATGTAAGATCTTCTAAATAATTTTGAAACTTTGACAAGGGATTGACTGATGGTTCAAGAGAACTGTGCAATTTAAAAGGGCAAACAACTCATTAGTACCTTCATTAAGGATTCACATGAAGATAATCAAATTCCAATTTTTGAATCGGTGATTTTTTTCAGGAAAAATTTCTTTAATTGAACCAAAGTCGCAAAAAAATTACGTGCAGTTCCGAAAAACTGACTCAGTGCATATTAAGGTGAAGTTTAATAAAAGGATACTCAACAGCATGGCAGGATTACTACATTACCTAGGTTGGGATTCCAGGGAGATTCTCCAGAGAGAGGTCATAACGTCAGATTAAACTCACCGCCATAGACTAAATCGGGCGATTTCGCTCAAAACATTGCGAAAACAGACCAAATCGGACTTCCATCGGCAGGTCGGACATTAGCACTCAGTTTAAAGAAAAAGCCTGTCGCAAATAGAACGATTGATAAGTTTCACTCCCACAAAATTCGCGTTCATTTCACTTCGAAGAAAAGGAATCACTAACACAGTTACGAAAATTCCACCCTTTAAGATTGACATATTATTTTAATATATTCCACTTTTAATATCTTCATGTTGGTGCCTTAACACCCCCTGCCACATCCATTGATTTCCCTACGATATCCTCGTCATGTCCTTCATTTCTTACATGATATTTACGTTGTTTTATTATGCTTGCATGAAGAGATACTTCTCTAAGATTTCCAAAACTGTAAGATGGCCGGAGCTATAGATATGCAAATGTTCTTTCCGCGCTCCCTTAAGTCAAAACGAAAAGAGACTTTTGACGGTCGGAGAATCATCGTAAAAACATTAATATTCAATCCTCAAGTGCCTATGTGGAGCGCGGTTAACATTTTGCCTTGAAAAACGGTTAAGCATTCCAAAAACTCCAAAAAAAATGTCATTAATTTTTTTGCAAAAAAAAATAAATTCTTTTATGGAATAACTTCTAAATGAGCAACCTCGAATGCCTGCCTCATTATAGTGAAAATGAGAAATGTTTCACAGTATGAAAACAAAAGAAAAACATTTTCCGCGGACGTTGTGATATCATTCGTTCAGGAGCCGGAAATATAAACATCAAAGTCTCCATTCACTACCCCGATGATTCAGTTGCGAGAGATTTTTGTTTGCACTTATCAGACCGCGTCGCATCAAACGGTTACCTGCCTGGCGCAGATAGAATTCCCACGGGACCGGAAAATAAACGGAAAATATCGAGATCCCATGGACCACGGCGCGCGTAACCGGACCACATAGGGTTGAATAATAAAACAGGCGATCTCCACTCAGAAAAATTTCCCAGCGGACTAGAAGGGAAAATCGTGCACTGAACGATGTCCGCTTGTCCGCTTATCCGGCATATTCACGATCCGTGCCTGTATAAGAGAGTGTGTGCACTGAATCCACGAAATGCGCAGTGGGTATCTTCATCTCGTTCTATATAACGTTGACCTACCAGGCCAGATGTGTAAATGTTTCATGGGGGCGGAATTTCCATTTAAAAGAAGACTCGTCGATTCGGTTTAAATTCAAGTTCCCCACATCCGTGGATTTTTTATATCATCTCCGTTTTACAATTTTTTTAAGGGGGCATATTGAAAAATTGCAACAGATGATTTACGATAAGTGATTGCAACTGAATTTTTTTGCCATTCAAACACTAATTGTAATTAGTGATCTCGCAACGCAATCGCAATGAATAGTTTGAGCAATATGCTTCAACATGCTATAAATATTTGATTTTTAAGATTTCACTCCTCACTTTCAAGTAATTTCATACATATACGGAAATGAAATGAAATGTATCGAAATGAAATTTGACACATGTTTGTCATACGTAAATAAAAGCATTTATAACACAAAATTGAAACACATGAAGATCAATTAGAATTAAAAAATATATATGGGCGGTACAGAAAGTAGCTAACGTTTTGAATAATATTTATATGAATCTAGTGACAGAACAGTTTTATTACATACAATTAAAGGGCACCTTGTTAAAATATTTTTATACATAGTCGCCATTTAAACAAAACACATCTATCATAACGATACACAAGCTTTTCAATTCCCCCTCTGAAGAAACCTAACTCCTTACATTTTAAACACTTGCTCACCCAAGCATACAATTCCGCGTCACGGCCCAAGCGCTGTGTTCCAAAACACGTCTAGAGAGAGATCCGTAATGGAAAATCGGCTATTTTGACTAATTGTTTCGTTAAATTCTCACAACCAGTTCATCCGTCACAAGGCTTGGTCGACCACGGCGCTCCTCGCCGAGAAAATGAAAATTGGTACGGCCATTTAAACTGAATGCACTCTGACTGCCTGACACCGCCCTCACTTTTTATTCTGTCCCAGTACACTACACAAAGTTGCCTATGAATTTCAGTTGGCTTGCGGTTTTTTACCAGTAAGAACCTAATCAAAGACTGCACTTCACAACTCGCGGGATTTCATATTGCAGCGCATATTTGAACAGTTCACAGTGAGCAAAGTAGAAGAACTACAGTTTTCACACACACATTATTAGGTAATCTACCGTTTAAAGTAGGTTTTTGGATGGACACAATTATCAAATAAACATTTTTGTGACTCCCCACCTATCAAACTAATCTATATCAGGTCCCTCTTCATCTCGGTGTACTTCTTTCCTCCCTTCATCCCGTCCAACATCCCTATCCTGTTCCTACCCTTACCTCGCTTGCCCAATATTCTCCCCTCTATTACCCTCTTCAACATTCCACTACCGCTCAATACGCCTTTCATCCATTTTTCCTGCCTCCATAGGATTTCTCTCAACAAACCCCTCTCCTCACCCACCATCTCCAGTACTTCCTCATTTGTTTTCCTTTCGGTCCATTTCACCTTCTCCATTCTTCTCCACACCCACATTTCAAAAGCCTCCAATCTACGTCTATCCTCCTGCTTCAGTGACCACGTTTCCGCGCCGTACATAGCTACGCTCCATATCAGAGTTTTTACGAGTCTCGTCTTAACATCCCTAATCATCTCAACGTCTCAACCAACCCTAACATCAAAACATCTCAACGTCCCCGTTATCAACTCCCTCCTCCTTGAGAAAGCCTCTTTGCCTAGCGCAATTCTTCTCCTTACGTCCCTACCACTTTGACCGTATTGGTCCAAAACACTTCCGAGATATGTAAACTGCTCTACCTGCTCTATTCTTTCCCCGCCTATTGTAATATTTAGCTTAGCCTTTTTCTTTCTGGAAAATCGCATAACCTTTGTTTTATTAAAATTGATTATCATCCCATATCTATCGCACTGAACCTCCAATTCACTCAGCAATGCTTGCAACCCCTTGGCTGACTGAGCAACTAATGCTTGGTCATCAGCAAACCTACCCGACTTTACGAATTCCCCTCCGACTTTCATTCCTACCTCCAGTTCTTCCCATGCCTCTTTAATCATTTCCTCCACATATACGTTGAACAGTACCGGTGACAATGGGCAACCCTGCCTTACCCCTCTTCCTAACACAGCCCATCCGGACTCTCCGTTCCCCACTCGCACCTGAGCTGTCTAAGACATGTACAGGTTGCGGATCAGTCTCCTGTCCCTCCAATCCATTCCTATTTTCTGCAACACACGCATTAATTTTTCCCAATCCACTCGATCAAACGCTTTTTCGAAATCTACAAAACAGGCAAAAACGTCCTGATTGTATTCTATATTCCTCTCGATTAGTGATCTCATTACCGCAATGGCATCACGCGTACCTCTTCCTTTCCTAAACCCAAACTGATCATCCCCTAAGTAATCATTTGCCTTACTCTCTATCCTTTTGTTGATGATCCTGAGAATAACTTTAGCTCCGTGGGATATCAAACTTATTGTTCTGTAATCCTCACATGATATAGACTTTGCCTTTTTTGGAATAGGAACTAACACCGATCTCACAAAATCTTCCGGCCAGATTCCTTCTTTATAGGTACTACGAATCAGTCCATATAGGGCTTTCTTCCCGCATTTTCCTAAACATTTCAACAGTTCTACAGGTATGTTGTCCACCCCCACGGTCTTATTTGCTTTCATCTCCTTTAATGCCCTTTCTATTTCATCGTCGAGTATGCCTGGACCTAAGCTATCTTCTTCTACGTCATGTTCCTTTTCTATGTCTAACCTTGTCGGCCTAAGTTCTTCACCATACAGTGTTTCTATATATAGTATTCCTTCCATCTCTCTTGGATTTTTCCTGGTTCAACTATTATCTTACTCCACTTATCTTTAACTGTTAGCACAGATCTTGCCTTCTTACTTCCCGATAATAACTTAACCTTGCTGTATAGAGCACCAATTTCACCCTTCTTCTGTAAACTTTCCATATCCTCGCATTGTGTTTTCCACCATTCTTCTTTTGCTTTATTTGTGGCCCTTCTCAATTTATTGTTTAACTCTTTGTACTTCATTTTGCCTAACTCTGGGTTTACATTCTTCCATCTTCTTCTCTCATCCATCTTTGCAATCATCTCATCCGTGACCCATGGTTTCCTTATTGTTTTCCCGTTAACGGTTCCTATAGTGTCTTTTGCTGCTTCCGATATCCCTTGCTTGATACATTCCCATTTTTCTTCGATAGTACTCAGTTCTTCACCGTCATTCATCATTTTCTCTACAGCCTGCTCATACTCCTTCCTCGTTAATCCATTTAATGCTTCTACGTTCCATTTCCTAACCCGCCGCCCTTGCCTTATCTTCTTGAAACGAACATTACATTTCATAGCAACTAAATTGTGGTCAGAGTCCGCATCCGCTCCTGGGAAACTGTGCGAATTTATCACACTGTTCCTAAACCTGTGCCTAATCATAATATAATCTAACTGATACCTTTCTGAGTCACCTGGCATTTTCCATGCATACCTTCACCTTTTGTGATGTCTAAATGTTGGTGATTACTAACCCCTGTCTCCTGCAGAATTCAATCGCTTTCTCCCCGCGTTCATTCCTCGTGCCTAACCCACAGTCCCCCACCTCACCACCCTCTCTTCCTTCGACTACCGTCGCATTCCAATCCCCCATCACTATCAAATGTTTCCCTGCAGGAACACGCGCGATTATATCCTCTAACTCATCGTACATCCTATCGACTTCTTCCTCCTTGTGATTGCTCGGTGGCATGTATACCTGAACAATGACCAAGTTCGTCGGCTCTGCTTTAATCATATATATATATATATATATATATATATATATATATATATATATATATATATATATATATATATATATATACACAAACACTAACACAAAAAACACTACACACATAGAAACATAAAAGAAGGACACTTACATTGGATATTTACGTTTCGACGGCACGGCCGTCGTCATCAGAATCCGTCATCAGAAACCGTGCCGTCGAAACGTAAATATCCAATGTAAGTGTCCTTCTTTTATGTTTCTATGTGTGTAGTGTTTTTTGTGTTAGTGTTTGTGTGTTTGTGCGTCGCCGGAGAGCGTCTTTTCCAAGTTTATACATACATACATATATATATATATATATATATATATATATATATATATATATATATATATATATATATATATATATATGTATATATATATATATATATATATATATATATATATATATATATATATATATATATATATATATATATATATATATATATATATATATGTATGTATATATATATGTATATATATATATATATGTACTCGTACATATCTTTAAATTTTAATCAATCTAGCTCTAAAGTAGGCCTCAACATTACATACATACATTTTTCTATATGTACAGATATGTGTGTGTGTGTTTGTGTATGCGTGTGTATGTGTGTGCATGGATGTGTGTATGGGTGTGTTTGTGTGTGTGCGCGTGTGGGTGTACATACATACACTATTCACATACGTTTTCACTTTCCTGGCTTCTTAAGGTCTCCCACATTTTCTAATTGTATCGAAGCCCTGAAAATACGTACCCTCACAATTGCTTATCCCGAAAATAAAAATTGAAAGTTGATCCCGCAGCCCTCCCCATTTTAACATTCAACTGCAATCTTAACTCAAGCGAAAAATGATCTTTACTACAAGTAGGAAGTAACAGACGCATTCATAACAAATGAGAGGTCGAGGAAGCTACTTTTTAGTACGATAATGCTGTTTTTATGAGGGGATTGAGGCAGGGGGCATTGAGGCAGTAGAGATGAGGTAGAGTTATTGTCGTGTAAAATAGGAAACAGTTCTTTAGGAAAGTTTTTCAGTCTGTGGGATGCGGGGAAATACGTAGCTGCTGTAAAAGTTGAGTCCTGCGTCGGATGTTGGGTTGTTATTCTGTGGTGTGTGGTCGGGTGGAGCGGGGGATTCTATTCTGTAGGAGCTTTTCTGGGTAACCGCGTTTGGGGAGTGCGTGGTGTAGATTGTGGAGGTATTTGTTAAGGGTGGCTGTGGTGTTATTCTGTAGGAGCTTTAACCCGGTGTAATTCTGTAGGACCCTTTTACGTCTTACCTATTTTGTGTACTATTCATCCGTCCCAATTTATATATATATATATATATATATATATATACACATAAATATATATATATAATATTTTATATGTATTTATTATATATATGTATATATATATATAGATGATTTCTTCGAAGTAACACGGAAGTGTTGAATAAAAAACTTAGACAGTAACACACAGCACGAGAACACATAAAAAGAACACTCACAATATTATCTTGATAATTACGACGGACTTGAGCTCCGTCTTCTGCGGAAGATAAGATATGACTATATGAGTCATATCTTATCTTCCGAAGAAGACGGAGCTCAAGTCCGTCGTAATTATCAAGATAATATTGTGAGTGTTCTTTTTATGTGTTCTCGTGCTGTGTGTTAATGTCTAAGTTTTGTATATATATATATATATATATATATATATAAATATATATATATATATATATATTTATATATATATAATATATATATATATATATATATATATATATATATATATATATATATATATATATATATATATATATATATATATATATATATAATATATATATATATATATATATATATATATATATATATATATATATATATATATATATATATATATATATATATATATTATATATATATATATATATATATATATATATATATATATATATATATATATATATATATATATATATATATATATATATATATATATATATATATATATATATATATATATATATATATATATATATATATATATATATATATATA